>LDKF01001135.1:25974-36738 GCA_001026735.1 Rotylenchulus reniformis
GGGAGAGATTTCGGGGTAGAGATTAGCAAAAAACTGTACTTTTCATTTTTTTTAAATTTGACATTTTTTCTTAAGAAAATTGATAATTTTACGGAAAATTTTGTGAGCCAGTTAAGAAATTTTCCAATTTTCAAAAAAATGATGTCCTCCCCATTTAATAACATGAGCCGTATGTGGTTCGATTTTATATTGGGCCGGGATTTTTGCTACAGATCAGGGATCAGATCATAATTTGGTGGATCAGGACAACATTGAATTCAACTCAAAAAAATTTTCCTCAGAGAAAATTCTGAAAATTAATTCTGAAAAAAATTAATAAAATTCTGAAAAAAATTAATTTCTTGAATTGAAAATTGAACAATGAATTAATTTTTCGAAAATACATCTTTGAAAAATATAAGGCCTCTCTCTATTAGAAGGCCCCTCTCTAATATAAGGCCCCCCTTCGAAGGTGATCGAAAAATATAAGGCCTAGGCCTTATATTAGAGAGAATACGGTACATAAAATGTTTTCATGATAGAGCTGCAAAGCATGCCAATCGCATGGTTCCAAATTCCAGTTTTGACTATATAAAATCAGCGCAAAAAACTCATAGAAATGAAAATCTTTTTCGCCCCTATGCTTTTATGACGCGTAAGCATGCTGTGTTAAATTATGGGGTGCCGACATTTGCTGCCAATTCGTTGTAATTTAATTCGCTTCAAATTGAACTTATTAGAGAAATGAGTTTGGTATCAGAAAATTGAGCAAAAATTAGCTACAAAATAAGCCAAAGCCCATTCATGATCAAAATGCTGTGAATTTGGCCAAACTCATTACATGGCTATCCGACTTTTGCGGACCCGACATTTGCGGACATTTTACAATAACTTAGTTTTATTTCGGTTTAAACTCAATTTAAATAAAATGGGTTTAATGTCAAAAAATAGCTTAAAAAATTGGCTACAAAATGGCTACAAACGAAGTCTGCTCGAATTAGACCTTTGTGGAAAAAGTTATGGCCAAAACACTCTGCACTTGGTCAAAAAATTTATTTTGGCCAAAACTTTTTTCATAGTGGACCAATTTAAATGAATTTAGGCTTATATTGTAGCTAATTTTTTGCTCTATTTTTTGATATCAGAATAGTTTCTCTAGATTACGATTGAGCCGAGTTATAACATGGTACGCAAAAGTCGGGTCCGCAAAAGTCACGCCAGGCATTACATTGGCCACAACTTTTTTCAGATATCCGAATTCGGGCCGGTAGGTTTCATTTTATAGCTATAATCAGCGTAAAAAATCCATAGAAATGAAATTCTTTTTCCGCCTTTATGATTTTATGACGCGTAATCATGCCATGTTAAATGATTGTCGTCTGTTTCTTTTTCCCAATTACTCACTTTTCTGTACTATTTTACAATAAGGAATTCGCTTCAAAAAATCATAAGAAAAGGTATTTCTATCGAGTTAATTTTATTTGATTTTATTGTCTTGAAGTGGATCCATTTTGTGGGTTATGGTAGCTTGACAAAAATAATCCTTTTCAAAAAGTTAATTAAGGATGCCATTTTCTTGATAAGGCAGAAATCCATTTATTCAGTTTAAAGATGACCAATACTGTATCAATGCTATAAATATTTGTTTACTGTTGGTTAACCTTTCCATTGTGCCCCAACTCCAATGATATAATGATATGCCAGCAGATGATTTTTACACAAAATGAGTTGCATAAAAACGTGAAAATTACAACTGAAATTTTTGGCAAATTTGGTCTAATTTCAGATTAACCAAAAAACATCAAAACATGGAATTGAAGACAAAAATCGTCAATCACAACATCAAAACCAATCAGAACTTTCAGTCTCTTGGTAGACAATTTGGAGAATTTCGAGATTAGCGATGGTGTCATAATCATAATGTCAAAACCTGAAACGGCCAGTTGGAAAGAACCAAAAAAACTTTTTTAACCTTGCTAGGCCAAATTAAAAAAAGCAAATAGTATATACTGTACAGTGAAATTGCTTTTTTGCCCTGAAGTTGGTCGAGGAAATGCACTAATCTAACAAACGCCACTGAAAAAGAAAAGCGACTTCTTCTCAAACAGTTCTAATTGTGAACAGAAACAGAAAATGAGAGAGAACAAAGGGCAGAGAAAAGAGCAGAGAGAAAACAAGCGGCAGAGAAAAAGAGAATTTCTGTGCTCATGGCCGCGCTAACTACATAACAGCGGCTTACGAAAGACCAAATCCCGCATTTTCCGCTGTTTCGTTGTCTGTGTTTTGTAATTCGATTTTCGTTTCAGAGGAGTTTTATATTTCCCACTGCAGGGTAGAAAAGAACATTTTTACTGTATATGCAGAAAATTAAGCCAAAATTTTTGGACTTTTTAATTTTTAGAATTTCCTTGGTAAAATTATTTTTTTCGAAAAGTTTTTTTAAGGAAACTTGAAAATAAAAAGGGCTACAATTCGAGTATAATCTTGTGAATATATACTTATCTGTACTATTATTTTTTCTACCCAAAAGTTGGAAATGGATTTTTTATTTGAAACGAAAAAAAGTGTTCGCTGAAACGAGAGAATGCTCATGAAAAAGTGTTGAAGAAAACGAAAAGAGTGCTCATGAAAAAGAGTGCTTATTGGTACTGTAGCACGTCCGCTAACTTTTGGATAGAAAAAATAATAGATCAGTAAATGAAATTCTGTTCATCCTCATTTCTTTTCTATTCTTTCTTTTTTTGCATGCCATTTTTCTTCCGCTTAAAAATATATTGTAGTCTGGAAAAAAATGGAAAATAGCCTTTTTGCTCGATTTTCGAATTTTCTTGGCTTGTGTTGTTCAGAATCGAATTGCAATAGTAAGAAATGCAATTTTGGCCAGATTAATAAAATAATTCAATTCCCATTATGCTCGGCCTGTGTTTGGTTGGACCACTTCATGACATCTTTTCCGATCAATTTTGCAAATTTTTTCGAGAGATGTGGTAAAAATGAAGTAATATATAAAATATAACATAAAAATCCAAATCAATTGCAGGGTTTTTTGAAGCACCCATCCTTTTTGGGATGTCATTCACCTCATCCAGCAATATAACTTGGCCCATGCAAAAAAACCAAATTTACCCATCAAAATCCTTTCTTTCTCCACTAATCCATTCATTTTTTGCATCCAATGCTGCTCATTGTTCCCCAAGACCATCAATGATATCCCGAAATTCTTAAAACAATTTTACGGTGCAAAATTTGCATTTAATTTAAAACATTCGAGTTAGATTCTCCATTTTCATAGTTCGTTTATTCCTTTTAAATATTCGATGCTAAAACTCTTCGAAAAATGAGCCAAAAAACAAAAAATTTCTATTCTTTGAGACAATTGTCCAATACCATTAGGCGAAATAATAATAATTTGACCATTTTCGCCCCATCCGCCGATAATGGCCCGATCACTCCCCGTCCTTCTCTTTCTCTTCTGTGTCTCTCCCCTCCCCTGCATTGTTCTGCCAACCAACTCGTCGTCTGATCGTTCTGCGGATAACGAATCTGACAATGCGATCGGTGCAGCGAACAACGCAATGCGCAGTGGAATCCGTCTAATCAGTTTGGGAGTCGCCAAGGCATTACCGAGAGCCAAAACTGCCGTTGCGAAGAGTTACAATTATGCCAGGTAGAATGTCTCACAAGGGAAGAGTAAAACATGTTAATCGCGGACCAATTCGAGACCCGTATAATATTGTAGAGCATCCATAAGTTCCGTTTTAAATTTTAATATTAGCGGCCCTCGTCCACATGAAAAAAAGTTATGATTATTTCTTGATCCGCGATCCGCGCGGGTCAAGGGCATGTGAGTGAAGGAAGCGCGGGAAAAATGAATGATCTCATTTGCCAAAAAAAGGATGGCCTAATTTTTGAAGGTTTGAATATGTCATGAGTGTATGCCTGAATAACCACGAATAATTTAATGCGTTGGAGTTGGACGCAATGTTGACTGATAGTGAACTATATACCAACAAAAAAATTTAATGATATATTTTATAACAATTTGACATGACATTTAATCGTGCACATGGTAACTCATCAAAAAATGTTCAAAGCCTGTATTGATAAGATGAATAACTCTGTTGGCCCGTCATCCACCAAGTTCCTCCTACCTTTTTAGAGATAAGGCATTGCCCACTGCGAAGGAGGCTTTTCACCAAAAAGTTGTGCCCACCGTCAAAATCATCGCCCCAAAGATTCGGGATGGCGCCAAGGAACGCATTGCCAAGCCCGCTTATAACCACATTGTTCGACCGGTCGGCATCGCGCTGGGAAAGGGCCTGATGGATGCTCTTCAGGATCCCTGGGAGAGTGAGAAGGAGAAGGAAGAGAAGGAGCAGCAGAGAAGGAATGGAAGTGTGAGAGGGGATGAAGAAGAAGATTGATGATCGGAGGAGGGCAGATTGATCAGAAGATGCCGAATCGAGGACAGCAAAAATCATGACTGCCTACGGAAATCCAATTCATGTTAGAGCAAGAAATAGAATAAAGCATTTTTAATTTGAAAGAATTGTGCATGAACTCCTATTCAAACCAGCAAAACTATCTCCCTCTATTAAAATGTCCAATAAATTAAGTACAATGTAATACATGTCCTGACAAACAATTGATTGTTCTCATCTATGCCAACAATACTCGCTAGCAGCATAGATAACACCCGATCATTATGGGCTATCCACCAACTCCCAATGTATATATATATATTAGTTTATTATGCTTTATTGTACTCGTGGGAGGGGGAAAGCATTGGGTGATTTAAAATGCTAACACAATCGATGCTTTGCAATGTCACTCCCACCCTTTGTTTTATCCATTCTTCTTTGTTTCTCTTAAATGTTAACAATGAAATTATTGCCTCTGTACGCCATCATTCTATGCTGCCTTTTCCTCGATTATGCCTCTTGTGCCCGCAAATTTACGTCAAAGAAGGCGATTTCGACGTCGTCCAAAGATGCATCTGCTGGTGGGAAAAGGTCAAAATCAGTGACCGATGTTGTGAAGGCACTGATCGGCGGAAGGGGAAAGTCGAGGAAAGTGTCCGGCGGATCAGTGAGGAGGGACAGCGGCGGAGAAAATTTGAGAGCAGGTGAACAATTGGAGTGGAAATTGAAGATTGGGGAGGGAGGAGAAAATATACTAAAAAAATTAATTGAATTCTAAATGGTTTTAAAAAAAGTATCATAATGGGCGTTTTAAAAAAATAGATCAAAACTCAATATGTCTTCTAAAAACTTTTTTGTTAGACCTGTTAGACCAAATGTATAAAAGGCAAAATTGTGCAGAATTTTATGCTCTATCTGCTGGTATAAAAATTTTTTCGAATAAAAATGTCGAAAAAATTCGAAAAGACTAAATTTTTCGATATTTTCGAGTTTTTTCGACATTTTTGTTCGAAATCCGAAAAAATTTTTATACCAGCAGATAGAGCATAAAATTCTGCACAACTTTGCCTTTTATACATTTGGTCTAACAGGTCTAACAAAAAAGTTTTTAGAGGACATATTGAGTTTTGATCTATTTTTTTAAAACGCCCATTATGATACTTTTTTTAAAACGACCCAGCACCTTCTAAATGACCCTTACTTTTCTCATCTATAGATACTTTTCTCATCACAAAAGATTATTTTGGGTGTTCAGATTACGCAAAAGTTGTGCATGTGCACAAAGAAATAAGGCACAGCTCGGCCCCAGCCGATTCTGTGGCGGAGGATGCCAATAATTTAGTTGGCGCAACGGTCAGCGGATCAGCCAGTGCCATCCGACTTGCCACCCGTGCCGCCTCCGCTACATACCCGGTGGCCAAGTACGTCGTCGGTAGTACCGTTGCTCTGACTAAGTGAGTTTATTAGCCTTTTATCAGAAATTTTAATAGGATATTGGATAACGTGTATCTAATCTGTCACACGGACTAATCTGTCATACGGATTCATTCTATTGGTCGACAATCTGTTTCAAGGGATGTGCTGTACCCGGTGTTAGTGGAAAGCGTGTTGCCGACCACCCACGATGTGCTGGTGAACAAAATGGTGCCGGGCGTGCTCAAAGCGGCACCGATGGTCAAGGATGGATTCATGAAAAGTGCGGAATGGTTGCTGAGTCCGGGCCAGAACTACGGGGCCCAGGCGGCCAAGGTTGGTGATGGTGAAATGGTAAAATCATGTGAAAGCCCGAGAAACAAATATCCGGGGCCATAGTCTGAACAGAACTAGTCAAGCTATTTATGGATTTGCAAAGAAAGTTGGCAAATCATCTGAGGATCTAAGAATAAAGAAGAGTTTGAGATAATACGATGAACAACAAGATGTTTACATCTCTTGAGATTGGTAGCGAAGTTGTGGAAAATTAAAAATTGATGTTTAAAATTCGTTAAATATTTTATTTTTCAACTCGCATAATGTCTGGTTCGATTTGAGGACCAAATCACAGCAAAATAAATTTGATCCCAAGTTCATTTTTGCTTTTCTTTAAGGCCGTCTACAACAACGCATTTCGACCCGCCGCACTCGCGGGAGGTAAAGCGTTGCAACAGATGCCGCATTGGGAGGGGCAAAGTAGCGCCGCGGCGATAGGCCGAAGCGGAGGGCAATGGGAGGCAATGCGCCACGGAAGTGGCACCAAGAAAAGGGGCGGATATTGAAGGGGACAAATGGATCAAAAAGCAAATCATTTACATATAAAGTATAAACTGTATTTGATCGAGCAAATAAACTATTGCCAAAAATTAGTTTGGAAACCCAAAAGATTGCCAGTTATGACATAGGTTCATAGGTATGCATGTCTGGAATTAATCTTTAAAAATGATCTTTTCATATTTCTAATCGAATGGATCGCTTTGACATTAAGCTATCAATTTGTTATTATCATCAAAAATCGATGGAAAACGAAAAATGGAATTGAAAGGCAAATTCAATTTCATATTTTATAATTCTTTAATTCATTTTATATTTCGGACGATTCACATCGCGAAAAAAGGACAGGCCCAAGGAGCCAGCTATGAGTCTAAGAGGTTCCTTGCTCCGATAGTATCGCAACTTTTAGGCCGAGGATCCCATGTCTACTAGTTTCGCCCACTCAAGATATTCCAAGATGAGTGTTATTAATTTTACTCACAAAGTATCTATCCTTTTATCTTTTCCGACTCGTGCCGAGTCAGCTTCAGACATTTTAAATTTTTGGTCCATCTTTATGACCATTTAATTTTTGACCCAATGGATCGATAGCTTTACTTCCAACTTTATTAATTTTGTTATTTCATATGTTTTGTTTCCCAAGATGTTCAATCGATTCAATTGGTCCTGCGTCACCATCATATCTCTCTGAAGCCCTAAAAGCCTTCCGGTTATTTTATATATTTATTTACTCATTTTTATTATCCAGCTCATATCTTCTCAGTTCTGATCAAAATGTCCCAATCAAATTCGTCGTTGCTTTTCCTCTGTTTCTTTTTCACTCTCCTAGTTCCCTTCACTATTTGCCACAAAACTGATCTGAGACGATTGGATGATTCAGATTCTGACCATGGTAAGGGACTAATGGGTCAATGACAAAATGCTTAAATGATTCTACAAAAAATGATAGGTATTTACTAGCAAGTAAAAATAAATTAGGAACAAGCTAAACTAAGCCAAAGCTCACCAATTAACTATTTTTATCGGATCTCCAATCATCATTATTTAGCTAATAATCTTATTTTCTATGAACTGTTGCTGACAATTAAAAAGCCCCGCCCCCCTTCCTCGGGGCCGGTAGTCAATGAACCCTGGTCACTGGTAAAATCGCTTACCATAGGTCATCCTACCAGGGTTCCTTAGTCAATGAAGTTACCAGCGTTTTTACCAGGAAACCATAGGTTAAGTTACCACTGACCATTGGTTAAAATTCAACCCCGTAGTCAATGAATTTAACCATTGGTTATTTAACCATAGCTTTCCCTTACGAAAAGTAACCATGGCTTGAGCTCTGGTAACCACTAACCAGGTAATTTAGCCTTTAAAAAATCCAGAAAAAATCAGGTAAAAATTTAAAGTCATGAAAATTAATTTTAAATTAGAGAATGACATGTTTTCTTTCCTTTTATACTAAATTTAGCTAAAATTATGACGAAATAAATTTTTTAAAAATTTTCCATTTCAAAGAAAATCCACTCTAAAAATCGGCGAGTAACTTAAAATCTTTAAAAACTTGTTTTTTGATCCAAAATCTATAAATTTTCAGAGGAGGAAGGAGGGAGAAAGATGAAATTTGAAAGCTCTGGTAACTGTTTCCTACCTATGGTTACTTTTTCAAAGGAAGCTGGTAAAAACGCTGGTAAGCCTACCAATTTCTTTGACTACGCTTACCTATGGTCATTGGTAGCTCTACCTATGGTTAAATAACCAATGGTTGCTTATCATAGATTGTGTTACCAGAGTTCATTGACTACCGGCCCGGGTCGTCGGGGAAAGGAGTCTTTGTAAGATGGCAAGGTGGCAAGGGTTTCGGTCTATCCCTGGAATGCGATTCAATGTCTCTTCCTCCAATTTTCTTGTGCATCTAAACCAGATGAAGCTCCTATGGCACAGTCGTCGAGCTGTTTGAAGCAAGCCCTGGCGATTGCCGGGCCAATTGCGCGCCAGAGTGCCAAATGGACAGCACGCGGCCTTATCGGCACTGCCGGAATGATGAGCCGTGCCGCAACCATCGCGGCACCCTATGTGGGCACAGCTCTCAAGGCCAGCGCACAGGGCACCGGTCGGGCATACAGGTGGACTTGTAGCCTTAACCCTGATTCTTTACCATCTGGATATTGATCCCTGATCATTATCTCGATCGTTCTCATTCTTCAGACACACTTTTTTCATAGCGAACTCTGTTAAATGGAAAATTTCCCATCTCTTTTCTTCTCCATCGTTTTCCTTTCTCTCTCTTGCCCTTTCTTTCTCTCTCCCCCCTTTTCTCACTTCACCTTTTCAGTGAGTTTGTATCACCTCGTCTGAGCACATTTTACCGACAAACGATGGTACCGAATGCACAGGGGGCATGGCACAACTATCTGGTGCCGGGCACCAAAATGCTGGGCGGTGCCGCATACACACACGTAGTGCGTCCACTAGTTGGTAAAGCGGCACGTGCCGCATTGCGTGTTCTGGACCCGAATTGGAGACCCAGCTGGGAACTCGAAAAGGGGCAAGAAGAAGAACAAGTACAACCACGGGAACCAGCACTACCATCTCCATCGGTACAGTAAAGTACAGTCACCCTACTTACTAGTGTTGGCAAGAATCTGTTGGAGGACCATCCACCGTAATTTAGCCAAGATGTGAAGTATGTAAATTGCAGGAACAGTATTATAGGATAAAAGAACAGCGAGGAGAAACTAATAGTTAAAATCCACGTCAGAAAAATGTGGAAATCCCTTTAAGTTATAATTTTTTAAGCGATTTTTGTTTTGCATTAGAATAAATCCCCGCTCGATCACATATTGTGAGGAATGAGCAATTTGGAGGCGATTATTATTTGGACTAGATGAAGGTCCACGCCTACTCCAAGGTGTGACACACCCACTTCGATGAAAAAAGAAAGGCGAGGAAGGAGCGAAGGAGGTGCCAAAGCCAAAGGAGGTGCCAAAGCCACCAACTAATCGCTTCGAAACATTCTGAATCCAAAAAAGAAATCCAGATTTCCGCATTTTCAGACGCGGATTTTAAAAACTATGAGCGATCTTACTTGTTAAAGGACTCAAAGCAAAATATAACGATACAGTTACCATGATGGAACTGACATGTGAGCAGAGACCATAACAAAATATTCTTTTTTTCGCACAAAAAATATTTTTTCTTTTCTAATGTAAGATAGCCATAAGCAAACATGACATTAATTGTGATAAATCATGACAGAGTTTGGACAAAACTACCAATGATGTGCCGAGTTCATCCGGCGTGAAGAAGGAACTACAAGAGGTTCAGCATGAAGAGCCCATTTCGAAGGAGGAGGACACAGATTCTTCGTCCAGTTTGGAGCTGGAGCAAGATGAGCAAGAAGTTCAGCAGGAGAAGCTGAAAATGTCCACAACGGTAAAATGGAATGAACCTCAGGAATTTGGGCAAATTTTTTATTTTAAAAATTGAATCACTTGAACTTCATTGCCAAAACACCAAAATGAACTTATAATACTAAAAAATCAATCATTAAAATTTAACCCTTTTCGTTTACAACCAAAAAAATTCGAGGGATTAATCATCTTAATTAGATAATTAGTGCTTGGCATGTCCGGGGATTTGTGAATGACAAACTTTTTACCATTTTTAAAAGTTATCGGAAACTAAAATAATCCTTAAGAAGTTTTCCAGGAGCAAGCTCTGAGAAGAAGCGAGAGCATTTTAATCCAACGGAAGAAGTCGAATAATAAAAATAATGAAAATAAAGAGGAGGAGGAAGGAAAGGAGAAGGGAAAGCAGAAGATGGAATTGGCCGAAAGGGGGAAGAAGCAAGTCACTTTTGGGGAAGGGCTGAAAAGGCAAATGTCGAGATACTTCCAGCAGGAGAAGGCAAAGGCACAATAGGGGCTTAACCTTTATTTCGCCTAAAAAAATTTCGCCTATACGTCTAGAAAACTAACTTCTAGGCGCCGGCGCCCAAAATAGATAACCGAATATTGTTAGGTAGGTCCCGTAATCTAGCTCCAAGACTTAGTTCCAGGCGCCGAAGTCTAGAAGTTGGTGTTCTAAACGTGTAGGCGAAATTTTTGAGGTGAAATAAAGCATCCCC
>LDKF01001136.1:0-21590 GCA_001026735.1 Rotylenchulus reniformis
CTTTTTAGGGTGGGACGAATGGTATCTAAGATGAACGGTCAGAAAGTTCGGAAATTTCAAAGAAACATTGATGAAATTGTACGAAAATATTTTTGGAAGTTGATTATAATACCGTGAGGGTTAGAAAAATTTCTGAAAAGAATATCTTTTCGTCCCTCATTCCTCATTCCGGATAAATAAAAAATTCTGCAAAAATTTTTGCAAAAATTCAGAAGCAAAGAAGAAAGGTGCGAATTGATGATGAAAGCACAATGAATGCGTTTCCATTGTCCATGAATTATTATTATCGTCGGTCGACAATGATTTTTTGCGGACCGAAGAGACACAATGCCAAAATTGGTTTATGCAAAAATGGGAAACCAAAAATAGGCAGAGACACAAAGGGGACAATGGCAACAAAAAGTGAATTAAAAAATATAAATAAATAATAAATTTATTCCCAGGAAATCATTTTAGTCAAAGGTTTCATTAAATCAAAGGGTATTATGGTAATTTCAGAATAAAATCTTTAAATTTTATCAATCTTGGTTGTTATTCCATAGGAATAAATTGGACGAAAAATTATTTTTTTTGGAAATGAATCAAGTATCTCTCTGTGCCTGATTTCTTGAGACCGATCCTTGGGTCGGGCCTAGTCCAGGCAGCTTTGTGCCGTATACGGACTCTGGATCCGATTCAAATTTGAGGGATCTCTGATTTTTCCGGATCCCGGGTCCATCATCCGGCCTTGCGGTGTCTTCAAAATCGGGTTTTGATTTTTACAAATGGGAAGAATGACGACTTTTGGGTCCAGGGTCCAGTTTGATGGGAGCGATTAAATCAAAATTTGATGCCTCCCATGGGGATGGGCCAAATCTTTGAAATCCGAGGGGCCAAATGCTAAAATTGGCCGGGTCCATCCGGAAGCATTTGGGCCGCCAAAGCAAAAGCAAAGAAATATTTATGAAGCGAAGCCAAGCGGGGCCCAGGACCCGAGAAGACATTGACGTCATTGGCCACAGCCACCGAGACGGGGCAGGAGGAAATTGGGCCAAGGAGGGGAAGAAGAAATTGCAGAAATTAGGGGAGGCCGATTTTAGTCATCGGCGAGCCAATGGGGAGGGATATGGCCATGGATCACTAGTCTCAATATGAGATTGGATAGGTCCCAAACAGCCAAATGATGATGGTGCCGATATTTGCAGATGGCCAACAAACCTTTGTTGCTTTTTTCAGTTTAGGTCGGCAAATTTTCTTAAAACAAAGTTTACCAAGGACAACGAAAAAGTAAATCTTCGAGAGGAATTTTAGAATCCTGCTGGGGCCCTATCACCGCTAGAGGTCCCTTAAAAATGAATTTTCCGGATTTTTTAAATAATCCTAGTAGCTGTTTAAGTTTCGGCGCAGAAATTTCTGGTCTACAATTTATTTTCCTCGCAAATTGGTTGGATGAAATATTCGGAATTTAGAAAAATGCGGAGTAACTGAAGGTTTTGGGTCCAAAAATTTTTTCTTTTGATCCAAAAATATGAAATTCATAGCTCCGAAATTTGGGGACCAATGATGAAAACCCTTTGGGTCCCATGAACTTTTTTGCAAAAAAATCCTCATGTCGTAAGAAGTGGTCCAAAAATAGCTCCCGGGATGATGTGTTTATGCACAATGGAGGGGGGGCAAGGGGTGACACCACATGTTTATGATCCCTTCTGGAACTTTGGAATGGTTAAAAATGTGTAAAAATTAGAAAAAGAAAAAAATAAATAAATTTTTCGAATGATTATTGAGGTTGAGCTGAACTTGGGTCCGGAGGAGGTTGTTAAAAAATTCTACTTTGGCCAAAAGTCATGGAATCTTTTTTAAACCTAGCTAGTCCATAACTTTGAAGGGCAAAAATCTGCAAATTATGCTCAATTTTTTAATATAGGATATTTCCGAATATACGTGAAATTTTCGAACTTATTGAATAATAACTTTCTAATTATCAAAATTTTAAAAAGGTTCAGGCCAAAGAATGGAGCATATTTTCTTTTCTGTTCGGGGCATTGCCGCCGATTTGAATATCGCAGAAACACAGAAATGCTGTGGAACTGGGGCTGCGCGAGAACAGACAACCACCGCGCCGGTTCAGCCCATTCTGAGCGAACATCCTAAAAGGGGAGGTGTTCGGGGCATTGCCGCCGATTTGAATATAGCGGATTGGGGTTGGCATTCTGCCATTCGATCTTTTGGACCTTCTATCATCCAAACATTTTCCTTTCCATTCCCATTCCCTTATTCATTTCATTTCCATTTCTTTGCTCGCCCCGATCCCAAATAATATTGTTCTCCCACTTTTAGGTCCCCTCTTATTATTCGTATTATTTATATTGTGCTTCGACCCTTTCAATAAACTTTTGACATCACTGTCTTTTATTGATTGAGGGACCGAACAATTGGCGACGCCCTAAAAAAAGAACTCCATTTATAGTTCTCGTGTTGAACTATAAATTCAACCCACGGAAAATCTTCACCTATAGTTCTCGTGTTGAACTATAAGGTCTACTATCATCCGGGATTTAGCACTCGTGTTGTGCTCTATCCTTGAATCAATTCTTCAGCTTTAATTGCGTAACTCGTGTTGTTACTGCAGCCCCTCGTGTTGGGGTAAGCAAATATGGCAGAACTGACGGCAGCACAGCTTCTTCATCTCATCCATCAGCAGCAGACACAAATTTCGCAGTTATTGGCTCTCCAGCAGCAAACAGCGCCCGCTCCAAATCAGCACAGCATCATCCCGGCTCTGCCGGACATCACCATCTTCGAGCCAAGCGACGAAAAATCACGGATTTCGGAGTGGCTGGAACGCTTCAAGTTTGGGCTGGACTGCGCTGCGCCGAATGCTGATGATGCCGCCAGAGTCAAGACATTGATGAACAAATTGTCAGAAAACGCGTTCAGCGAGTACACGAAATTCTGCCTCCCAGCGGCGGTGACCGCCTTCACCTTCGACGAAACAACCAGTAAATTGGAAAAGTTATTCGCCAAGCCACAATCGATCTTCATCGATCGATATGAATGTTTGATGGCTTCCCGCGGGGAGGGCGACGACTTTCGACAGTTCATCAATCGCCATAAGCGACTACTGGCAGATTTTCAGTTTCTGAAGCTCAAGGAGGAACAATTCANGGAACGCTTCAAGTTTGGGCTGGACTGCGCTGCGCCGAATGCTGATGATGCCGCCAGAGTCAAGACATTGATGAACAAATTGTCAGAAAACGCGTTCAGCGAGTACACGAAATTCTGCCTCCCAGCGGCGGTGACCGCCTTCACCTTCGACGAAACAACCAGTAAATTGGAAAAGTTATTCGCCAAGCCACAATCGATCTTCATCGATCGATATGAATGTTTGATGGCTTCCCGCGGGGAGGGCGACGACTTTCGACAGTTCATCAATCGCCATAAGCGACTACTGGCAGATTTTCAGTTTCTGAAGCTCAAGGAGGAACAATTCAAGGGATTGATGCTTCTTACCGCGCTAAAATCGTCGCGTGATGCTGCATTGAGGCAAAGAATCCTCACCAAACTCACTGCGGATGGGGACAGAGTCAAATATGATGACATTGTCGATGATTGCATCAACTACCTGACCACCATCGCCGAGGCCAAAATAATTGAGTCTTCGGCCGACAAAGCGGTGAATGCAATGAAAAAGAAGCCAAAAGGGCACACTCAACAAAGGGAAGACAAAGCAAATGTGCAGGAAAAATCCCCTCCAGCTCACAGATGCTGGCGATGTGGAGGAAACCACCCACACGCCGAATGCAGGCACAAGTCGTCGAAATGCAACAAGTGCAGCCAATTCGGGCATTTGCAGTCTAAATGCGACGATGTGCAGGAGTGGAGGCGGAAGAATGGCCAAACTGGAGACCGAAAGAACGTTGGCAATGTAGTCATCGGGACGGCTCTAAAGGCACCGAATGCTTCTTTCCTGCTGAAAATTACAGTCAAAATCAACAGCAAGCCAGTAAATTTTGTTCTCGACAGTGGCACCGAGGTCAACATCATCGATGAGGGGACCTACATGAAAATCGGTAGCC
Organism: Rotylenchulus reniformis; assembly: GCA_001026735.1. Lineage (NCBI taxonomy): Eukaryota > Metazoa > Nematoda > Chromadorea > Rhabditida > Hoplolaimidae > Rotylenchulus > Rotylenchulus reniformis. The sequence continues at coordinate 4,056 of LDKF01001136.1, forward strand.
CAAAAATCCGGAATTGCACGGAGAAGGGAACATTGTTCGATGGCACCCAGCGATCCTTCCTCGGAAAAGGATCAGGCACATTCGAGTTCAACGGGATCAAAGTTGAACACGACTTCTATGTGGCCAAGAAAGGGGCATTGAACCTGTTGAGCATCCAAATGATGGACTCATTCGGCTTGTTAGATGGGCTTAAAAAAAAAATCAACGGACAAATTTCGAAGACCAAAGATGTCAAAAAGGGCCAAAAAGGCACATCACCAAAGAATGCAATGGTCGCAACTGTCCAAATGGCCGCCCGTGCACCGTGCCAGCTCGCCGTCAAAGCAACAGCTTGCTCTTGGCCTAAAGCGACTAAGCCATGGCAGAGGGTACACGTTGACCATGTCGGACCATTTTACGGAAAGGAATATCTGATTGTTGTCGATGCATATTCAAAGTATCCGGAAGTCTTCGAAATGGCGACAAAATCTACTGCAGCAACCATTGCAAAGCTGAGATATTTGTTCAGCCGTCATGGACTGCCGGAAGTACTCGTCAGTGACAAAGGAACGCAATTCACAAGCGGTGATTTTGCCAAGTTCATGCAAAGCAGTGGCATTGTCCATCTGTTTTCTGCACCATCTAATCCCAAGTCAAATGGCCAGGCGGAGCAATTTGCCGACATATTCAAAATGACTTTCAAAAAGTTAAAAGGGGAGGGAGCGCCGAGTGCGGGAATCATCGAGACTTTCTTGGTCACGTATCGGGCCACTCCGAATGATTCGCTACCCGAAGGCCAATCCCCTGCAGAAGTTTTCCTCGGAAGAAAAATCAGGACAAATTTGGATTTCCTGAAACCTCCGCCGGTGCCGCCGACTGAACGGGATGAAGAAATGGAACGACGATTCAACAGACGGTTCGGGACGAAACCGCGGAATTTCGGGATTGGAGACAAAGTTTTCGCCCGTCAGCGGATTTCGCAGTGTTGGCGCTCTGGAGGCATCACAAAGCAGACCGGTATGATCTACGATGTGAGCTTCGTCGATGGTTCCAGCGGCCGGTTCCATGCCAACCAGCTCCGTCCCCGACAAACCGCCGAACAAGCTGAAGAGCATCTGGAGATCTTCCAGGAAGTGTTCAACTTGCCGAAGCCACCGAAGGCCCCAGAGCCAAACATCGAAATCCCTGTTGTAGCCCGGGAGGCTCAACCATCTCTGGGACAACCAGAAGGACAGAGGGATCAACACAGAAATGCTGTGGAACTGGGGCTGCGCGAGAACAGACAACCACCGCGCCGGTTCAGCCCATTCTGAGCGAACATCCTAAAAGGGGAGGTGTTCGGGGCATTGCCGCCGATTTGAATATAGCGGATTGGGGTTGGCATTCTGCCATTCGATCTTTTGGACCTTCTATCATCCAAACATTTTCCTTTCCATTCCCATTCCCTTATTCATTTCATTTCCATTTCTTTGCTCGCCCCGATCCCAAATAATATTGTTCTCCCACTTTTAGGTCCCCTCTTATTATTCGTATTATTTATATTGTGCTTCGACCCTTTCAATAAACTTTTGACATCACTGTCTTTTATTGATTGAGGGACCGAACATTTTCATTTTGCTTCTTCATGTTACAGACTAGTGGGAAACTGATTTTTCCGGACTCTGTCGAGGATCCTTTATATCCGGCGGATCGAGTCCGGGTTTTAGACTTTGCAAAAATTTAAAAACTGTTTTTTATGATGATATCCTCATAAGATCTGAAACAGAAATTTAAAAAACTGGGAATTCAAATTTTTTAGGTAAAAATGAAGTGTCTGTTGTCAAATTTATTTTTTCAGGAGTCCTTAAAGATGTATTTGCCATCAAAACAGCAAATAAACCTGCTTTGATTGAGCATTTTGAGCTGCAAAAAATCGCGAATTTGCAAAAATGATGGCATTTTGGGGCATCTTCGGCTCATTTTAAAGGACAAAATTGAACGACAAAATTGCGATGATTGGGATGTTTACCTCTTTAAAATTTGCAAAAATTTGATTTGGCGATCCGTCTAAATGCGGAAATTGCGTCGGGGGATGGGACGTCGAAAAGTTTGAGGGGAAAAGTCCGAAAATGGGTTAAAGGACCCGCGGGCACACAAAGTGTAAAATTGGCATTGGCACACAAAAAGTTCCCATGGCACAGCAGATCCCCTCTGCACTGAAGAAGTTAAGGAAATAGGGGGGGAGGAAAATGACGCAAAACGGAGGGATAGGTAGGTGGAAAATTAATTTTTGTAAAAGTACGAACAACTTGAAATATGGGTAAAATCTTTGACAAAAAATCCACGAAAAATGCAAAAAATTGAGCCCTTTGGCCTGGAAAGATTTTCAAATTCCGATGAAAATTTTTTGTTGAATTTTTTTCATACAATTGTTAAGGCTAAAAAAACGAACTCAATTTTCTGCATATAACTTCGCTGAGTAAGTTGGCCATTTTGATACTTTTTAACGAACAAATCGTGTGTAGAAATTGATTCCTACCGGTTTTGAAAATTTGGTTGATCAAGATCAGAAAATCACTTTACTGTAGTGAAGATATATTAGCTACATTGAAAATGGATTTCTGGACTTGAATCAGAGGTTAAACGGCACTTTGAAAAGGTCAAAATCCACAGGGGAATTTTTCCTTTAAAGGGCCGTCGAATTTGCACTTTGGCATGAGACATTTTTGAGCGGAACAAAATTGTGGAAATTGAGCCCCATTTGAGGGCAAATATTTCCGCCAAAAGTGCGAAAATTATGCAAAAAATGTTGTGTCGATGGCATTTTGACTAATTGGGGTGGAAGGGGAGGAGGGCATTTATGATAATGGCCGTGGTAATCATTACCACGCCTGACTTGTCCTCCGCCAAACACACAATCCATTTGAAGCTAACTTTGTAAGCGGCGGAAAGACAGTGATTTTTCGAGGAGAATGAAGCGGAAAAATTGGGGGAAAATTAAGTGTATTCGTGGAAAACATAAATTGCAGGATTAAAGCCTCCCTCCCCGCAATTATAAGATTTGTTTTTTTTTTGTCTTTTGAATCAATTAACCTTATCGAGGACAACAACTTATAGGAAATATTCAAATTGGGCGTTGGCAGGTCATTTGTTTAAAATTTCTCCAGGGCAAAATAAATATGTATCTCTAGTATACCCTGGGCTTGTGAAATTTTCAAAAAAAATTTGATTCAAGGAATATTGAAATTTTTCTTTTGGGTCTATTGAGCATGGGACTGCTGAATTAGAGTCATGGTTGGTAGATACTGTTTTACCTCTATTAAGTCCCCACCTCCCATTTGGAGCCCACCCTCCAATTGACCCCCTCCTCTTAAGAAACTAATGGAAACCTCTAATAGGCCCTCTTCTCCAGAGGGTTGAAAAATGAAAGCCCATGGGGTCTTAATAGAGTTTTATGGTATATTGTTTGTTTAAGGTGTTTCAAAATACGAAAAAATCCTATAGTGTGGATCATTTTGACACCTTCCTAAGTTTGGTTCATAAATCCAAAACCCACCCATGGATCTTTGCACAAATGAGTGTTGCTACTTTCGTCCTCATAATAAATATGTATATATGGTGCTTTTGCCGTCCAAATTTATTTGTTTTCGCAATGGCCCAGGGGCCAGACTAAACCGATTCGGGGATTTGCGGGGGATATTGACGTCATCGGACACCAATCATCATCCATCAACCCCCGAGGGGCCAACCAACCCAAGTGAGTGCTAAGCGGATCAAGCCAGCTGATGTTCTGCTGCTGACTGCGCCGATTTGGCCCACGATGATGCTATTCTTGGCCATCAAAAGAGCCTTTGCGGGGGCTTTTCCCCGGGTAAACAACCTGCCGGCCGGGAACTTTGCTTTCTCACGGATCTCCGAGACGAGAGCACTTTCAGGTCCTTCGGAGGATAGCAATTGGCCAAATGTTGGGGCCCGGGACACCTGCTCTGGTTGAAGGGATGATGTTGGTTTCTGAGATAGGTTGCACTTTTGACATTGAAGAAGACAGATTCAGCAAAAATGAGACAATTGATTGGGCAAATATTGCAAAATGAAGAAAAGTTGGACTAGAAATTGATGTAAAACCCCTAACAATTTTTAAACTGGAGAATATGGCCAAAATGGCCTTGGCCCCTTCTATTTGTAAGAAATTAATGGACCATTATAGATTTGAAATTTTTTCTTTTAGTAAAAGTACCAATCAACGATACCAGTGCCAGTGTGGACGTTTGTAAAAAAGTTTTGTTAAAAATTGTTGCTGATTCGATTTCCATGACAAGTGTCCAGTAGTGATCGGTGGGATGACAGAGACCTGCTGAGCATTGTCGCCACCTCTTACAAAGATCGAACCGTCTTGTTTTGTTAAATTCTTGATATATTTGGCACATGGACCGAGTTTGTGGCATAAGTTGCAACATGTCATTTCCGTCGATTGCCTACGCGAAAAATACTTTCATATCGAAAAAAAGATTTTTATCTAAAATTCATAATTTATTGTTTAGTAAGTATTTTGACACTATTAATGACTCAAAATTGTCAAAATCTGCCAAATCCGTTTTGGCTGGCGGATAATCCCTCGGTGAAAACACATTTTTGGTTATTTTAATGGGGCCAATAATCCCACAAATCTGTTCACATTGGGTAGCAATTATTATTTTCGATAAATTTTGTCAACCCATAATATTCTCGTGATCATTCTCTTTTGGATTCAAAAAATTTTGGGTCCGAAAATGAAAAATCCCAACCGATTCGGCTCTTTTTTCTTGGTCCTGCTTCTGGCCACATGTTTCATGGACATCAAAGTGAATTTCATAGTGTCATTGAGGGGGAGGGGGTTACATCTCTAAAAGGACGGCCAAAAAGGCATAAAAATTCACTTTTTGGCGTTTATTGACCCACCGATAAAAGAGTTTTGAAACGAATTTAATTTGAAATTTAGAAAAAAATCCTGAAAAAATGGAGCCTATAAATCGCGAAAAATAGAAAATTGTCATCCTTTTAGGAATCCGTTTCCGCGAGACACATTGGCACTCCTCATGACGGACTGACGGAAACCACGGAGGATGGGCAAAATACTCGGAATACAGTAAAAATAATTATAATAAAATTAAAATATATTTAACAATCATTTTTCCACAGAATGATGGCGTAGTATCGGACTCCGAAAATGACGAGCAGAAAAAGTCGACAATCTCATCCGGGGATGAGGATGCCAAAATTGGCCAGAATGGAAAGAAAATGGTAAAAAAACAAATATTTGTTTATTGTTTTATTTCTGGGGGAATTAATGCTTTAAAAAATTGTAAAAAAATGGCCAGAAGCTTTACATATAACTCCGGAACAATATAATCATCTAATTCTTAGTCGACTTCGGCTCTGATCAGTGCCAAAACCGATGATTCTGATTCCGAGCCAAAATTGGCCGTGGATGATGACAAACCCGAAATAAAAACGGTAAAAAATGAATTTTAATGTTGGTGGAAAATTATTTTAAACACAGACAAAAAGTGCCAAAAAGGGTAATCCATCTGCTGATGATGATGAAAACCGTGATGTAAAAATTGGGGCAATGCATAATGGACCAACGGCATCTGATGATGAAGAAGTTGTACAAAAAGTGAGAATTTGGACAATTATGATCGAAAAATTATTCCTATTAGACAAAAAGTGCCAAAATCGAAGATGTTCCTTCTGGCGCTGATCATGGCGATGCCAAAAATGATGGGGAGAAAAGAGGGGATGACCAAGAAGGACAGAAAATGGTAAAAATATTTATAAGCAAATTGAAATTTGTATTTTTTGAACTTTTCAAGACCATCGTGGCACTGACAAAAATGGCCAAAACTCAGGATGAGGAAAAGGACAAGGAAAATGTGCCGAAAATGACATCGGATGATGACAAAAATGGCCAAGTTGGACGAAAAACGGTGAAAACGGATTTGAAATTTGGCCAAAAATAATAAAAATTTTAGACCACTTCAAAATTAGCCAAAAGTGCCAAAACTGATGCTTCCGATTCGAATTCAAATGAATCCGAGAACGGAAAAGATGGCCCTCTAGTGAGGGATGAAGCAAATTTCCGCGTGAAAATGGTAAAAAATTGTTACAAAAATTTCTAAAAAATTTTTAAGCTCCCGCCATTGTTGACCCACAAGGAAATTGAGGCGCTGTCCATTCACCACGGTCTGATGCTTAACCCATGGACTTTTGGCCGCATGAAGCGGATGTTTGCGAGTAAACAAAACCCGATTTTTCCGGATTTATAATTTTTGACCTTAATCTTTTTGTTCATCTTTAAATAAATTTGCTCAATTTTTCTTTAGAATTTGCGCCCGAATCGTGGACTGAAGCGCTGGAAGATGTATCTATAAATTGAAAAATTTGTAAATTTCCCAAAATTTTCAGATTCCATTGGTAACTCTTCGATGTGTGGTTCGCGAGGGCACCAAAATCCGGTTGCTCAAAGAACAGGTGACATGAATTTTTTCTCGATTCTTTAGAAACGTGGCATATCCCCAGACCCACGAAAATTTTGTAAAATTACGAGGCACATGAAAATTTTGTAAAATTCCGAGAAATTCTGCGGTTATTAGTTCTAGCAAAGGCTCCTTCATATGATAAGAAATTAGACAATATAAATTTTTTGTTTAAATCTCATTATGCCCAAATTTATGATATTAATTTTTAAAATCAAAAAATCTGAATTTAGCATTTTTTGCGTATCCAACGCCCAAATGATCAAACCGAAAAAGTTGAGGACAAAACCGCAAATGAAGGTGCCGATGATGGAGTTGTGTCGGATGGCAGCGAACGTACAACAGCGATAGTAATAAAATCGAAAAAATAAAGTAAATTTTGTACTTTAAGGATGAGAAACAGAATGAGGACGAGGAGTTGGAGGAAGAGAATGAGGCGATCGGGATCCAGACCATGGATCAGGTCTGATCCATCGGAAATTGATCGATTTTTATTGATTAATTTTTATTGATTTTTTCAGTTTTTGAAAGTGCTAAGGGCCAAATGCCCGCGAGGATTTGCCCAAATTGTGGCTCTAAACAAGGCCATTGGCGAAACGTATCGCCAAATGCCGGAACATATGCGGACAATTTTGGAAGAAGTCTGTCCTAAAAAAGGGATTTCTTGAAATTTTCACGGATTTTTTACAGTATGCCAATCGCTTCAAAAATGTCAGCCATCAGCGTTATCATGGAAGCTGGGAAGGAGAAGAAACGGGAGTGGTCAGCCCATTGAAAACGACCATGGCCGAATTTCTTAAGGTGATCATAATTTATTTTTTAAATCTTTTATGGGTAGATAAAAAATAAGCAGAAATTTCTGCATAGGACGACACCAAATGCAGATGAGTTTAGAATTTATAACCTGAAGAAATGAAATCGGTTTTTTAGAGACCCCTATCAAAATTTGGGGGTGACCAAGTGGATTATGCCATATTCGGCGAGAGAAAGGACATAATTCTCTCGAAAAAAATTTTTAGAGGATGGGATATTTTTCCTTTTTCGCATAAAATTGTCCCTTGAGGATTTTTGGGTGAAAAAATTGAAAATTTTGGAAAAATGATTGATTCTAAATTCTTAGCTATATTGGATATTTAGGAGCTTAAAACGGTCAAAGCGTCGGAAAGGGAGAATTTGGCCGAATTGTTCCCCAAACTTCGCGATGTGATAACAGGTGATCACTGATCAGAGATTAATCACAGTGATCATTGCCATTTTCAGACTCGCGCATTGATCAACTCTTGGATTTGGGCATCCATTGTATGGACGGGAATAAAACGGGGTGCAATGTAAAAATTGTACAAATATTCTTATTTGTTAAAACAATTCCTTTCGTCTTTTTATATGGAATTTCTGATTCTAAAAATGCCAAATTTGTGGGGAATTTTTGTGATTTTAGAGTGCATCCAAATTGGGCCGACAAATTTGGACGGACGGAGCAATCGCAGAAAATGACAAAGTAAGAGACCAACCGCCGTCGCTGATGAAGGCGCTCCGAGGCAAAAGGCAATCGGTGAGAAATGGCGCAAAAATTTACCGTCGTCCTCCCAGGACACCATTATTTTTCCAAAAAATTTTCCTTCGTTTTTATGTCCAACATTTGTCCTAGGAGGAGAAAAGCTTGTAAAGCAGAAATTTCTGCATCGAAAAAAATTTGGGTTAAAGAAAAATCATAATTTTTTCGGATAGATAAGTACTACAAAAAATTTGATGATGTCTGAATGGGCAATTGTATAACCTGACTAGTGGCTAGAATGGGACGAAGGTTCGAATCCCCTCGGGAAAATTTTTTTATGATGGATTTCTTCTTTTTCAGTTTAAATCGGGAAATTTTTTTTGGAAAATAATGGATGTGAACCTTCCGTTTCCAAAGGATGATGATCCGGCAGATGATGCACCTGACAATGGCGATGATGCCAATGGGGGAGGAGGAGGAGGAGGGGGAGGATCTGCTCTTGTGTACAGGTTCGAAATTGGAAAGTCCTTATTCCAAATGTCTTTCATTTAGCGACACGCCAATCATGCTGACCCAAAAAGATGACAATGATCAGGGCAAGAAGGATGATCAGAGCAAGGATGATTCCGCGCCGAAGGATGTGCCACCCGCCGGAGGGGCTTCATAAAAGGCGATTTTCCATTAAAAAAATTTAAAAATCAAATTTTTGAGATTTCCGTACCGACAAGTGTGATGTATTTGTGTTGATCAATCTATATATTATCCACCTTCATACATACCTATTTGTCAACATATCCAACCATTTTTTGATAAATAAAAAACGGAATTTACCACCAATTTAATTGTATTTCAAAAATTTTTCTACTTTATACTTTATACAATGTAAATCATAAAAATAAATGTGCAAATTTGAAGAATGTCAATGCCATAGTACGAAGATAGAAGGGGCATTCAGTAAGAAAATAATGTCCATAGAAAAAATATTTACTGGATTAGTGATTTTCAATGTTGAAAAAGAATTCGACAGTGTCTGATTTCGACAAAAAATCCCATTTTTTAATCCGAGAGAGGCCATAAAAATTACGGTTATGAATTTCGAAAAATTCCGGAAGGCCTATGAAAATGTTTAAATAATTTCGAAAATCCGAGTTCTAGGTAAGAATTCGAAAATGATTTATAAAAAATTTGGTCTCCACTGCTTGAATTTTCCAAATTTTTGTCGAAATCAAGGTGAACGAGGCGCCATAAATGATAGTTTTATCCAAAAATGCTTTAAATTCGTTTTAATTTTTTAAATTTTATGGCGCTTTTAAAAGATATAATAAATGGTATTGTGATTCGGTTAAAAGACAGGAGTTAGAGTCTGAAAATGGGGAAAAATAAGTAAAACATGTCAATGCCCGGGTTTTTGTCGAAAAATCTTAAACAGAGGCGTAGCCCTGACGCTTGGCACGAGCTCGGCCGATCAGGTAGGCAATCAACACAATGATCACCAGGCCGGCCAGACAGGCGCCGACAATGATCTGAAAAAATAAAAATAATAATTTAAAAAATGATATAAAAGGAAAACTAACCGGGATCAGGTCGGAAGTGCGCATGTCGAGCAGGCACTGCTCAAAAACTGCAAAATTGGAGTGTTGTATAATATTAATTTCTAATTTTGATTTTCATTGGACTTATTTGCCATGGAAATTTTCAAGTTGGACGGAGAAATTGAGATTGAGGAAGGGGTCTAATGGGCAAAAAAATGGCGGAGACCCCTGAAGATAAGGTGAAATTTTGTACTTTCCTTAAGAAATGTGATATTTGGTCATTGTTAAGGCTAGTTTGATGAAATTTCCTGTTTTAATGGATGCTATCGATTAAAGTGTTTAAAGTTATCTAAGGGGGTTTTTGAGGGAATTTTTTGAANGGGAGTGGTCAGCCCATTGAAAACGACCATGGCCGAATTTCTTAAGGTGATCATAATTTATTTTTTAAATCTTTTATGGGTAGATAAAAAATAAGCAGAAATTTCTGCATAGGACGACACCAAATGCAGATGAGTTTAGAATTTATAACCTGAAGAAATGAAATCGGTTTTTTAGAGACCCCTATCAAAATTTGGGGGTGACCAAGTGGATTATGCCATATTCGGCGAGAGAAAGGACATAATTCTCTCGAAAAAAATTTTTAGAGGATGGGATATTTTTCCTTTTTCGCATAAAATTGTCCCTTGAGGATTTTTGGGTGAAAAAATTGAAAATTTTGGAAAAATGATTGATTCTAAATTCTTAGCTATATTGGATATTTAGGAGCTTAAAACGGTCAAAGCGTCGGAAAGGGAGAATTTGGCCGAATTGTTCCCCAAACTTCGCGATGTGATAACAGGTGATCACTGATCAGAGATTAATCACAGTGATCATTGCCATTTTCAGACTCGCGCATTGATCAACTCTTGGATTTGGGCATCCATTGTATGGACGGGAATAAAACGGGGTGCAATGTAAAAATTGTACAAATATTCTTATTTGTTAAAACAATTCCTTTCGTCTTTTTATATGGAATTTCTGATTCTAAAAATGCCAAATTTGTGGGGAATTTTTGTGATTTTAGAGTGCATCCAAATTGGGCCGACAAATTTGGACGGACGGAGCAATCGCAGAAAATGACAAAGTAAGAGACCAACCGCCGTCGCTGATGAAGGCGCTCCGAGGCAAAAGGCAATCGGTGAGAAATGGCGCAAAAATTTACCGTCGTCCTCCCAGGACACCATTATTTTTCCAAAAAATTTTCCTTCGTTTTTATGTCCAACATTTGTCCTAGGAGGAGAAAAGCTTGTAAAGCAGAAATTTCTGCATCGAAAAAAATTTGGGTTAAAGAAAAATCATAATTTTTTCGGATAGATAAGTACTACAAAAAATTTGATGATGTCTGAATGGGCAATTGTATAACCTGACTAGTGGCTAGAATGGGACGAAGGTTCGAATCCCCTCGGGAAAATTTTTTTATGATGGATTTCTTCTTTTTCAGTTTAAATCGGGAAATTTTTTTTGGAAAATAATGGATGTGAACCTTCCGTTTCCAAAGGATGATGATCCGGCAGATGATGCACCTGACAATGGCGATGATGCCAATGGGGGAGGAGGAGGAGGAGGGGGAGGATCTGCTCTTGTGTACAGGTTCGAAATTGGAAAGTCCTTATTCCAAATGTCTTTCATTTAGCGACACGCCAATCATGCTGACCCAAAAAGATGACAATGATCAGGGCAAGAAGGATGATCAGAGCAAGGATGATTCCGCGCCGAAGGATGTGCCACCCGCCGGAGGGGCTTCATAAAAGGCGATTTTCCATTAAAAAAATTTAAAAATCAAATTTTTGAGATTTCCGTACCGACAAGTGTGATGTATTTGTGTTGATCAATCTATATATTATCCACCTTCATACATACCTATTTGTCAACATATCCAACCATTTTTTGATAAATAAAAAACGGAATTTACCACCAATTTAATTGTATTTCAAAAATTTTTCTACTTTATACTTTATACAATGTAAATCATAAAAATAAATGTGCAAATTTGAAGAATGTCAATGCCATAGTACGAAGATAGAAGGGGCATTCAGTAAGAAAATAATGTCCATAGAAAAAATATTTACTGGATTAGTGATTTTCAATGTTGAAAAAGAATTCGACAGTGTCTGATTTCGACAAAAAATCCCATTTTTTAATCCGAGAGAGGCCATAAAAATTACGGTTATGAATTTCGAAAAATTCCGGAAGGCCTATGAAAATGTTTAAATAATTTCGAAAATCCGAGTTCTAGGTAAGAATTCGAAAATGATTTATAAAAAATTTGGTCTCCACTGCTTGAATTTTCCAAATTTTTGTCGAAATCAAGGTGAACGAGGCGCCATAAATGATAGTTTTATCCAAAAATGCTTTAAATTCGTTTTAATTTTTTAAATTTTATGGCGCTTTTAAAAGATATAATAAATGGTATTGTGATTCGGTTAAAAGACAGGAGTTAGAGTCTGAAAATGGGGAAAAATAAGTAAAACATGTCAATGCCCGGGTTTTTGTCGAAAAATCTTAAACAGAGGCGTAGCCCTGACGCTTGGCACGAGCTCGGCCGATCAGGTAGGCAATCAACACAATGATCACCAGGCCGGCCAGACAGGCGCCGACAATGATCTGAAAAAATAAAAATAATAATTTAAAAAATGATATAAAAGGAAAACTAACCGGGATCAGGTCGGAAGTGCGCATGTCGAGCAGGCACTGCTCAAAAACTGCAAAATTGGAGTGTTGTATAATATTAATTTCTAATTTTGATTTTCATTGGACTTATTTGCCATGGAAATTTTCAAGTTGGACGGAGAAATTGAGATTGAGGAAGGGGTCTAATGGGCAAAAAAATGGCGGAGACCCCTGAAGATAAGGTGAAATTTTGTACTTTCCTTAAGAAATGTGATATTTGGTCATTGTTAAGGCTAGTTTGATGAAATTTCCTGTTTTAATGGATGCTATCGATTAAAGTGTTTAAAGTTATCTAAGGGGGTTTTTGAGGGAATTTTTTGAAAATATGGAATCTTTTATATAGGTTCTTTAGAAAATTTTTCGACTTCGGATGAATTTTTCCTTGCTATAACCTTGATCTTGGTTCTCATCCCAATAATTTTAGTTCTAATCCTAATTATTCTTCATGAATCTTGAATGTCCACTTACTCAGGCCCTCCCTGAATTCGGCCTTTGGTTCAGCAGCAAAAGCAACAAACTTTAAAAAAGTGGGATTTTATAGAGTGAAATTGCGCCAAAAAATTACCTTCAAATTTTCGAAGGTGAGAGATGTCTTGTTGCTCAGGAAGAGGGCGTTCTTTGAGCATGCAAAGCTGAAAAAATTTAAGAAAAATGAAATAACAAAAAAATAGCCCTAAATTTCTATCAATAGCTTCAAAAAATCTGCTTTTTTGTAAATTTCCGAAAACCAACCCGTTCGGTGTGCCCTGCTGCAATGTGGCACTCCATTCCGGCTTGAATGTCGGTGCCTTGGTGTATGTGTAGGTGTCATTGTCTGTAAGAAAATGGTTGGGATTTGGGATAATGCAGGGTTGGCAACTCCCAAGACCCCCAAATAAGGACACCCGGGTCAAAATCTAAGATTTTAGGGTCAAAAATAAGGACACTTTTAAAAACGCAAATTTTTCGTCAATATCAAACAAAAAATCGAATTCTTTATCAAATCAATGATATTTCTCAACGGAAAGAATTTTTCCAACAGTTTTCGATCACCAAGAATTCAATTATTCAATTTCTTAAGAAAATTGGACATTTTTTGATGAAAATTCACTAAGAGGGGTGCCATGCCGGCGGACCCGATAGGGGCCGCCGGAGAAATTTTTGGAAATTAGACCTTATTTTCTTAAGAAAATCGGTTATTTTTTGAGATTTTTTTGAAGAAAAATCGTTATATTGAGGAGTACCGGCGGACCCGATAGGGGCCGCCGGAGAAAATTTTGGAAATTAGACCTTATTTTCTTAAGAAAATTGATAATTTTTTGAATAAAATCTTCAAAAAATCCCAAAATAAGTACAAAATAAGTACGCCGGGTCAAAATAAGTACAAATCTTAGAAATAAGTACATTTGCCATCCCTGGGATAATGTCAAACATCCTAGCTTAACAAGCTCTTTAGAAACCCAATAAAATGTCACCCAAACTTTTTGGAACCAACTTTATGGAGTGATCTTTGCATGAATATTCGAATGTCAAAGGGCTACGATTTAAAAAATATAAATTCAAATTTCAATTTTATTCTGGAATGGTCAAAATGACATATTATCAAGACTGTAGCCAGATCGGGCTTTGAGTGGTCAATTTTTGTGTTTATATGTATGAAGGAGTTCTATTGTATTTGTCATAAGGGGCGCCGAATAAAATTTTGGAAAATTCGATCTTTTCTTAAAGAATTTGGTCAATTTTTTCGATTTTTTGTTCTCTTTGCTCGTCCGACTCCCTGAATTTTTTTCGGGCTTGGGGAGGGGGGGGGGGGGGGGGGGGCATCCCCGCCTCCCCCTAATTAAGAGCCTGATTATTATCAAAAAAAATGGATCAAAAAACAATTAATTGGGCTATAGCCTTTTAGCCATATGGCCAATTCGAATATTCTGAACTTGGGCTCTATATTTTGCAAAAATTTTGGGTGTGATGAAGAAAAAAATATAAATTTAATTTTGTAATTGAGATTAAAGGTCTTACATTGTTTGGAGGCATTTTGCGACTCGAAGAACATCACATTGAGCGAATAATTGGCGAGTGTGTACTGGCCTTGGTCCATGGAACCGCTAGAGCCGAACTTCAGCGACAAGTACCTAATGAGAAAAGCGCCAAACAAATGAACTATTTGCTTTAAGATTATCACAGATTAATGAAATGAATTGATTTATAGAATAACACTTGTGACCTATGGGACAATAACACTTGTGACTTGTGACCTATGGGACAAAACCCATCCATAGTTAATAACGGGTTTAATTTTGCATAACTAAATTTGTCTGTTCTCCTCTAAAAGGCACCATTAGACCCCGTCTAAACTCTAAACTGGACCAGAACCCTGTTTAGAACAATTTATTAGAGAAAATTAAAATTATGATTATAACCAAAATAAGCATATGTATGTATGTGCGCCGAAAATTGGCCAATATTCGTCACATGTATTTAATTGGCCATACTTCCAGGGTTTTTTGCCTTATTTTAGAGTTTTGGGCTCCTAGGTATCTTTTGCCTTATTTTAGAGTTTTGGGCTCCTAGGTATCATCCTTCGAGAATGATGTGTCTCTTCGATTTGTCAATTTCAATTTTTGTTTCCCAAATTAAATAATTGATTTATTTATTTTTTGAAATTTTCTTCCCATAATACCACAAATGGTCCGCTTCCAGCTCGCTGTGATTGAACCCTTCCGGCACAAATTCGATGGTCAACTGCTGCTCCGATTTGCCGCAATGACTGGGCTGGTCTGCCTTGGTGGAAGTTCGGGTTGGCGACCCACCCGGAACCGAGAATGCGGAAGTGCGAGTGGTACCGGCCTAAAATCGTCAAAAATGGGAAAAAAAATTTAACTCTAGTGGAAGATTTTTCTTATGGATATGGACCATTCTTGGTATTTGGGTTAAACTTATGGGGGCTCATCTGTGAAAATTGTATGGGGGTTATCTAATGGCAGGGACGTAACGAGGGTGGAGGCTATCGGGACCAGTGTTGGGAAAATCAGAAATTTCGGCTCCGGCTCCAGCTCCGGCTCCGACCCCTGAAAATTTTTTGCTCCGGCTCCAGCTCCGGCTCCGGGGTCGCTAAAAATTTAGCTCCGGCTCCAGCTCCGGCTCCGGGGTCGCTAAAAATTTAGCTCCGGCTCCAGCTCCGGCTCCGGGGTCGCTAAAAATTTAGCTCCGGCTCCGGCTCCAGCTCCGGGTACTGAAAAATGTCAGCTCCGGCTCCGGCTCCGGGCTCCGGAAAAGCTCCGGCCCTTGATTTTTAGGCCCATAAATCTCGAGTTTTTATAAAAAATTTTGTCAAAAAATCGATAGGTTGCATTTGTTTCTAGAGAAATAGAGAATTTCGCATATTATTTGCGTTTTCTCTGCTCGTCTTTTGCTCTCTGCTCTCTCTCAGATGTCTAATGGACTTCGCAGAATACCGACACCCAAAATACCGACACTTTGAAGATGGAACCAAAAACTTTTTTGTTAGACCAGATAGACCAAAAATATAAAAAGCAAAGTGGTGCAGAATTTTAAGCTCTATCTTTTAGCCTTTTTAGTTTTTCGAATTTCCTTCAAAATTTTTGAAATTTTTCGAAAAAAACCCCGATTTTTGGCATTTTTTGAAAAATTCAAAAAATTTCAAAAATTTCAATCAAATTCGAAAACCAAAAATGCTGGATGATAGAGCACAAAATTCTGCACAATTATGCTTTTTTACTTTTGGTCTATCTGGTCTAACAAAAAAAGTTTTTGGTTCAATCTTCAAAGTGTCGATATTTTGGATGTCGGTGTTTTGCCACCGCGCCCTAATGGACAAAAAGAGATTGAGCAGAGCAAAGAGGATGGCTGCAGGCAGAGAGATAACAAAGAGTGGATGGCAGTAGCCACAGAGATAACACAGAGGGAAAAAATAGTGTGCGATTTCTCACCCTTCCCTCACCCAAAACTGTGACCTATCACTCAATTTGCCTTCAAAATTTACGGCTTCGGCTCCGGAGCCCGGAGCCGGAACTTTTAAAATTTTGCACGGCTCCGGCTCCAGCTCCGGCTCCGGGCTCCAAAAAATTTTGGCTCCGGCTCCAGCTCCGGAGCCGGAGCCGGAGCCGGAGCTTTTCCCAACACTGATCGGGACTGACCCCCCCCCTACCCCGAAATAACAAGTCAAAAAATTCCAAAAAAGGTTCCCTTCCCTCTGTTGATTTCTTCTCCGACGGCCCTAATCGGGATCGGGACCCCAGCAGCACTCTACTGTAAAATTGTTTTTTCTACCTAAAAGTTAGGAATGGATTTTTTATTTGAGACGAAAAAAAGTGTTCGTTGAAACGAGAGAATGCTCATGAAAAAGTGTTGAAGAAAATGAAAAGAGTGCTCATGAAAAAGAAAAAGAGTGCTCATTGGTACTGTAGCACGTCCGCTAACTTTTGGGTAGAAAAACAACACTAGAGTAATTCTATAAAATGAATTTACTATCGCAAAATTTCAGCAAATTGAAAAATATACCCCTAATACAGATGTATCGGTTCCGAAATGCACCTTTACGAATTGAATTTTTGAAAATTTGTATACAGCCTTCCCCCCTGAAATCCTGATCTTCACTCAGGCCCCTGTCTAATGGCGCTCATTTTCTCTCCAAGCCAACCGCTGATTCATCCGACCTTTCCCTTGCCGCAATGATCGATTATTCCTATTGAGGCGATTGCCCCCGCGATGATTTTGATCAGTCCTCAATCTTACAAGCTGATCAGTCTAGCTCCTAAAAAGCGATGCTTATTTACAAGCATTCTATTGCTTCATCGCCAGAGCGAGATCAATTTAGAATTTTTTTCGGTCGAGCGAAAATTTTGAAACGAAAAGCATTGTTCGAGTTATACCTTGGTTAAAAACAAACCTAGAGAAACGAATTTGTGTGAAAAGATAGTAAATTAGCTATAAAAGCTAATTACTATCTTTACGAGGTGATCACTGTAAATTAGCTATAAAATGAGCCTAAGCCCATCCGAATTGGCCCAGTCTAAAAAAAGTTATGGCCAAAATAATCATCCTTGTAGGCATTTTTTGTAAATTGGCCGATACGAAACGAATGATCATTTTGGCCGTAACTTATTTTACACTGGGCCAATTCAGATGAGCTTAGGCTCATTTTGTAGCTAATTTATGTGCTATCTTTTCACACCAAACTCGTTTCTCTAGGTTTGGTTTTAACCGAATTATAACCCAAACTGTACTTTTCGCTTCAAGGTTCTCGCTCGACCAAAAAAAAATTGCAAATTGATCTCGCTCTGGCGGCCGAACAATCCACTGATGTGAGTTACAGCCTTGAAGCAGT
>LDKF01001136.1:34699-48497 GCA_001026735.1 Rotylenchulus reniformis
CTGGCACTGCATTTAATTTGATTTTTTTTTGGTTAGGTTCCCAATGAGAAAACACTGTTGGAGTACGCGGAGAAGCTTGCATCCAAGGACATCCAACACCATGTGTGGCACGAGGACGAGATGGCGGTGTGTGTGGCGATCAAGCCCTTGCCAAGACAGCAGCTCAAGTCCATTCTGGGCAGCTTGCCCCTGTTCTAATCCTACTATAATTGTTTTTCACATTATTATATTTATTAATTTATTTAGAAATTTTTTTATTGTAAATAATTTGGGACATTAAAGGAAATTTTGTCGACCTGATCTGGATTTGCGTAATATCGTAATAATCTTTGTCTCTCGTTAAATCAATTGTGAAAAAATTAACCATTAAATTTTCCTTTAATTAGGAGGAGACAATCATGTGGTCAGAACGGGCAGGAGAGGGGGCTCGTGGTACCACTACCAAGGGCATAGTCAGGAAAAATTCGGGAGCATCACTAGCGAGCACAAAAAAAAACCGTGCCTTCGGCATCCAGATGGGGATGTCCGGTAGGGTTATCGTTGTAGCAATTGTTGGAATTTTAGACATTTTCTTAAGAAATTTGATCTTTTTTTGCTTAGGATCAGGGATGGGCGAAACTCGAGTGTTACTCGAAACACGAAACTCGAACGAAACTCTGGTGCTATTCGAAACGAAAAAAATCGAAATTTTTAAAAATTTCAAAAATTTTTGAAAAATTTTCAAAAAAAATTTTTCGGTGTATTAAAAAATACCCTGTACATAATTTTTCAAATTTTCAACACTGTCGTTTTGGCATCCATATAAATGTGGCATGTTCAAATTTATAATTATTGATTTTTACTATGATTCATATTTTATGCTGATTTGAATGGTGTGAAAATTTTTCGAATTTCTTTTCGAAAATTTTTTCGAAAATTCATTTTTGACAAAACTCAGTTTTCCGCAGAAATTCGAAAAATTTTACAGAATGTTCAAAGTAGGATTAAGTTCTGCACAACTTTTCTTTTTATACTTTTAATTTAACGAAATCTAAAAAATTTACAAGAAAATTTCCCTTCACCGACGAAAGTTCCTGGAGACTTTAAGGCATTTTTGCCAGTCATTCTTTAATTTTTTTATAATTTTTAAATTATTCTCCAAAATGTGGGTATACCCGCGAGTACCCGAGGGCGGGCTGGTATGACATTGGTACGGGTATTGCTTCTGCAGATATAACCGGGTACTACTAGTACGAAAGTTGTAACCTTGCACACCCCTGGTTCCCTATCTTACAAGTTAGTCGAGGAGCAATTATCTATTTCAACTAGTGTTCGTTGCTGGTCTGGCCAGCATGCTGGTTTTTGACGGGCCAGCATGTCGGGTTTTTGCTGGTCAGCACATGCTGGCCAGACCAGCATCGATTTGCATTTTTTGCTGGTTGCTGGTTTTTGCTGGTCAGCCATGCTGGCCAGACCAGCATCATTTAAAAAAATGACGGGTTTTTGCTGGTTGATTTTTCTACATAAAATTGTTAAAATTCTCTATTTTTCACTTATAAAATGGACAAACCTGTGAATTTTCTCTAACATTTGCCTTTAACCATAGACCATACTAATTCTTTCTTTTTCCCTCTTTTTCTGCTCTAAATTCGGCATTTGTCTGGATTGGGTCTCAAATTTGACTTTCAAAATTTCAAAAAAAAATTTATTGAAAAAATGAGTTTTAAAAAGTCTCTCCTACTCCTAGGGTAATTTTAGACGCTGAAACCGATTCTGAGTCTCCCGAAACACCAAGTTGAAAATTTTCATAAGGGTCCGCCTGTTGATTTCGTCTAGATTTTCAAAATTTTCTCCGGCAGCCCCTATCGGGACCGCCGGCACCCCCTTAATTTAATGAAAAATTATCTGGTAAAAAATCAATTTTTCGACTGAATTACCCCCTAAAAATTAGCTTTAAAATTTTTTCTACATAGCCCCAAAATTTTCGAAAAATTTTTCAAAAAATTTGAATTTTCAAAAAATTTCAACTTTTAAAAATTTTTAAAAAAATTTGAATTTTTCTCCAACTTTTTCTTTCTAGGGGCTCCGGGGGGGGAGAGACCCGAAATAAGAGACCCGAAATAGGTCTCAAATCCCCAGGAAAATTCTTCATAAAACGCAAAAAATTGACGGCGACCTTACTGGATGCCGCATTGTCAACGTCAAAAATTCTTTAGATGCATTACCTCTAAATGGACGTCAGAATCGAATTCAGCGTCAAAAATTACCCCATGAAGTCATATTTTCAATAAAAATTTGGATATTTTGGATATTTGAGATCCAAAGCCGATAAGTATCCTAAATTTTTTGATAAGGCTACAGATGAGTGATTGGAAAACGAAGAGTGTGACAAATAGTATAAAAATAATGATTTTTTGCATTTTTTTTTCATTTTTCAGTAATTGAACTGATGAGGTAAATTGAAAAAATCAAAAACCAGCAAAAACCCGTACTGGCCAGCAACAAAATTCGATGCTGGTTTTTGCTGGTCGGGTTTTTGCTGGCCAGACCAGCATCGTTTTGCCGAACACTAATTTCAACTTTTCAAATACAAGTTAGCTTTGGATTTTTAACTTTTTAATAACTTGAGACTTCATTTTCAATAAATCGAGAATAATCAATTTGAACTCTTCCGGAAATTTATCTGAATTTTTATTAACATTATCATTGATGAATCATAGCCAATATACATAATACAGATAGTTGTGTGAACGGACAGTTTAAACCAATTTTTGCTCAATTAATCAATTATATATGAATCATAGTAAAAATCAATAATTAGAAATTTGAACACGCCACATTTATATGGATGCCAAAACGACAGTGTTGAAAACTTTGTTCTTTATCACACAAATCATTACATTGTTTGAATTTAGAATCTACTATAATAGCTGGTATTTTAATATAATTTTTAATGGGAAATTTTTGTTATGGCACAATTCTTTACATATGATTTAACGCGACATAAAGAAACAGAGGTCAAAAAATTACTCTAAAAATTAGTTGAAACCAATTTTGAATCTTCCAGCCGATTTCGATTCAGCTATAATACCACATCCTAAAAGATTTTTTGGACTCATTAGATCAAAAGTATAAAAATCAATGTTATGGAGAATGCCAATTCAAAGCCGGCATATTATATTAATGAACATTTTTTGAATCTGTGTGAAAACCGTTTAAATTGTTATAAATATTTTTTATTCGGTTCCTTATTTAAGTTTTGTCTGAATAAAAATTAAATGAATTGCCTAAATCATTGTTTCTTAAGGTGATGGGGCGTTGAAAAAAAATTGCCAAGTGACATAGTCAAAACAAAAACTTTTTTGTAAGACTTGTTAGACCAAAAGTATAAGAAGCAAAATTGTGTAGAATTTTGTGCTCTATCTGATGGTATTTTTAATTTTCCGAATTTCGAACAAAAAGTTCGAAATTTTCCCGAAATACCGAAAAATATGGTTTTTAGGGGATATTTCGAATGTTCGAATTTCGGAAAATTTTTTATACCATTCGAATCAGCATAAAATTCTGCACAACCTTGCCTTTTATACTTTTGGTCTAAAAAGTCTTACAAAAAAGTTTTTGTTTTGACTATGTCACTTGGCACTTTTTTTTCAAAGACCTAGCACCGTTCCTTAAATATCCGTGCTATGTCATTAGGCACTCGGTCAAATAGGGATGCTTCAGAAACTTTTTTAAAACAAATTTGACAAAATTTTCAAAGGCAAAAAACATGCAAAATTTTAGACTCGTTCTTTGTCTAATTTCGTTTTAGATTTAATCGAAGATGTATTCCATAGTTTTCAAAAAAAATTCACTTTTTTCTACAAGTTTTTGCCTTTGAAAATTTTTGCCTAATTATGTTTAAAAACCTTCTGAAGCAAGTACTCCCCTTTCTGACCCGAGTGGCCTGGGGCCAATTACAATTCATTACATCGCAGTTTTTTACTTTGTATCCGCTTTTTGACCCCCAAAATTTTGGGGTAAATTTTTTTATTGAAAAATGACTCTCCTGGGGTAATTTTTGACGCTGGATCCAATTATGACGTCCATTTTGACGCTATGCGTCATCGTCTTTTTTTGACGCTGACGTTCCAAAATTTATTTTTCATTTTTTTAAAAGATGCTGAATCCGATTCTGATGTCCATTTTGAATTTTTGAATTCGTTGCAGGTTCTACATGCGGCATACATCCCTTCTATGCACATATAATATGGTGCGCCACTATAAAAAGGACATTATCATTCATCAGAATCGGATTCGGCGTCAAAAATTACCCTAAGAAAGCCATTTTTTAATAAAAAATGAAAAATAAATTTTTAACATCAGTGTCAAAAAATGACGTTAGATGATGCATTACGTCAATATGGACGTCAGAATCGGATTCAGCGTCAAAAATTACTCCAAGGAAGTCTTTTCTTGAATAACAAATGGGGAAAAATTTCCCAAAATTTTGGGGGTCAAAAAGCGGATACAAAGTAAAAAAGTGCCCAATTCGTTTGTCTTTTAAAATTTGTCTTTTAGCAAACTTCTACAATGATGACTAGCTTCCACATTATTATG
This sequence comes from Rotylenchulus reniformis, assembly GCA_001026735.1. NCBI lineage: Eukaryota > Metazoa > Nematoda > Chromadorea > Rhabditida > Hoplolaimidae > Rotylenchulus > Rotylenchulus reniformis. Next base: position 39,278 of record LDKF01001136.1, read on the forward strand.
GTTATTCTCCTTATTATTTTGAAATTGATTGACCATAGCCAAGGTACCAAAGATATTTCCTAATGTCATACTAAAGATTTAGAAATTGTTAAGCATTATTTATATGAAAATTTATAGCAATAAAATTTAAACCACAAAAAAGTAAATGTATTAAAAGAAAAATATGTGTATTATTAAATTGATTATGAAATATTCCCCGCCTGCCATTTCATGCTTAATCATTTTTACATTTGATGCTTATTTTGGAGAAAAAACAATGAAACGAAGGATCGGAATGCAAAATTTTCATCGATTATGAAATTATTCACTTTCTTGATCATTCATTTCAATGCTTTCATTTTTGTTAATCGTTCTAAGGAATGATTAGGTATGGGTAAGAGGAAAATTTTGGCAAAAAATACATCATCCCAGGTATAGAGGACCCTTATCCCGAATATTTTGATTTTTGGGATAGATAAAAAATTCCTTTAGTAAGATGGGACTGAGACAGATTGGGGAGTAAGATGGGACTGAGACAGATTGGGGACTTAAAAGATGAGACTTAAATTGTATCTTTTAACAAAATAAACTCCCCCTCTTTTTGGCGCCTTCACCCGTTTTTCAAAAATCTGGGTGAAAAGGCAAATTTTGGGGGAGCGACTTTTGCTAAAGAAATCCCTCCAAAATTTGGGGGAATTCCCTCCGATTTTTCTCCCCCTAAATTTTTGGGGGAGTTCCCCCAGTTTCTTTTGCTACGGCCTCTGAGGATGGCACATTTTATAAAATTCGGAAAATTTTTAATGAAATCCGTTAGGGAAATAACATCAATTTGTCAAAATTTTCTCCGGCGGCCCATGTCGGGACCGCCGGCAAAACATTTAGAGTGAATTTTCATCGAAAATTGAATTGAATTTGAATTTTTTTATTAATTTTTTAAAATTTTTTGAAAATACGAGAAAGTACGAAGTACGAGCTTTTTTCGAGGTATGAGTACGAAGTACGAGGGATCCTAAAAGGGCGGTACGAGTACGAAATACGAGGGCTCAAAAATCGTGGTAAGAAGTACGAGTACGATCAAAATGGAAAATTCCCACCACTAATCAGGATTGCCATCATATGAAAATTTTTCAAATGTTGCAAATAAGTTTATAATTTTTAATTGATCAAATAATTCTAATTCGCTGTTTCCGATTAAACCCATATTTGGGACTTTTGATTTTGAATGATTTTCGGTGCTATATGCAGATCCTCTCTATTAAAAACCCAAAGAAAAGGTCCCATGTTGAAAAAAATGTTTTTGCCCTTTTCAACTTTTTTTCTTCAAAAAATAGTTTAAAAAAGTAGGAAAAAATTTTGATTTCAAATGAAAAGGGTCCCCTTGTTAAATTTGTGGATTTTGAATGACGCGACGTTGCATATAGCACCAAAAATTTGTTGCTTACTTGACTTTATCAAGAGTAAAAAAAAATGCTTAAAACCAAAAATATTATACTCAAAATAAAAACCAACTTTTTATTAAAATACATGAATAGAATTATTATTTTTCTAGAAATTCTAAAAAATGAAATCTGTTTGGCTTTTAATATTCTTCATGTGCATCACTTTACCATCAAACTGCGCAATGGTAAATTTTATAATTTGTAAAATAAAATATTTATATAAAAATTGCAGATATATTTTTAATCACTCTCTGAAAGAGCATAAAAAACTTTTATAAAAATGAATTGAAGCAAGAGTAATAAAAATATTATGATAAATTAGTCTAAATTGAAGATCGAAAAAGCATCCTTTTTGACATGGCTAATTTTAAAGATTTTATTAAAGACACCTTTTAAACCATTAAAAATATACATAAAATTATGCCAAACTTTTTTTAGCTTGATGTTTTATTAGTTTATTTTAGTTTTTTTATTTTCTTAATTATCAAAAAAGTTTACAGTGTCTCTGTATCTGGGGTACCAGTAGGAAAATCAACGAAAAATTGTATTAATATTCAAAAATTTTCGCTCCTTTAAAAACTTTGAAAATCTTGTAGTCCTTTAAATATTATTTTAAGAAAGTACATCACCCATCACAATTACAACCACCCAGCATAAACCTAGGTTGGTTTATTATTATTGAATATTAGCTATGTAAACTATTTTTTATTATATCATCATTTTTCGATTATTTTAAAATTGATTTTCTAACTAATATTAAATATATTATTTTTCCCAATAATAGCAACAAAGGCAGACACGATAAAAATTCCGGCAAACGAAGCAACTGCCATTTCATGGGTGATAGATTTTCTTTTTTATGTATAGATTTTCTTTTTAAAGATATATGAAAATATTTGAAATTTTATGCCCTTTCACGCAGACCTATATGTATCATTACCTTATTAGTAATAATTAATAATAATAATAATAATAGAATAACCCAAAACTTTTCAAAACCAAATGAAAATAAAAAAAATAATGAAAGCATAATTAAGAAATATAAGTAGACTAAATTAGTGGATTTTACGAATAAAAAGTAAACATACATTTAATTGATCCTAAAAAAGGATAAGAATATTTACGATCGAAAAAAATCAATAAATTCAATATTCCCTCGATCATTATTCAGCCATCGGGATCTCCGCCTTCGCCCCAAGCCACAACATCTGTCCCGTCCACCACCTCCGGCCCCAGCACAACCACTAAACCTCCGCTACTAGCCCCGGCACCCTCAATGCGCTAACGCTAACCAATGGTACTTTTTCAAAAATTTGGATGCTAAAAGTTCTTATGAATTTATGGTTTTTTTTAAAAGTTTATATACCTAATATAATAAAATATTTTCAATTTTGATTTAAATTTAACACTTTCAAGTGTGCGCACCTCACCTCCGTGATTCTTCTCTTCCACTTGTACACGTGGTGAAACGATTTCCTTCACCGACGCCAATCAACCAGGTGGAATCAGAATTTGCTAAAATCAAATGATCTAACTAATTTCAATTTGGTTTTGATTTCTAGCAGATTCGATAGGAATACTTAGAATGAAATTACTAGAAAAATATTTCTTAATTATATAGAGAAAATTGTTCGGGTGTGCGTAGATTTGGACATAGGTTGAGCTGGACAGTTGTTGACTTGGGCAGTAAATTAAAACTTTAAAAATGATAAAAATAAATAATTTAATAAAAATTGTATTATATTACATATAACTAATTTGTATGCATTTTAATTAAAAAATAATAAAAAAATACTAATTAATTACTATGCATATTAATTAAAAATGAGGGGTTTGAAAAAAATAAGACTTGTCTTATTTTAGAGAGTATACGGTGTATAAGCACGCAAATTTTATCGAAATTCAGAAACATACATTGAAAAAAAAATTTAACACGCAAGATAAATCTTGCATATCTTGCAACAATTTCTTGTCTTATGTTGCTCTTACATTTTTGAAGATTCCGGTCTTAGCTTTTAATAATGAGTTTACCATTTTTCACTCGGATCATCACAACAAGGCGGAACAGCTGTGCACCCCCAGCAGCTATGGTACATGTAAAGCCGCTTGCCGGGAATTGGCCGAAGCACTGGGGGCACTGTCAGTGCGTGGAGAAGGTGGCGGTCACTCAGGGCGAGATGGTGGAGGAGGTGGCAGTCACTCAGGGCGAGATGGTGGAGGAGGTGGCGGTCACTCAGGGCGAGATGCACTCATCAGACGCGTGAGACTCAAGATCATACAATGTGTATAAGAATGCTTTTGGCGTTATTTATCCATTCAAAATTTAAATTATGATTTATGAATTATGATAATTTCTTCCTGCGCTTTTTGTTTTTCCTCCTAGTGAGTCATGAGTAGGATTCGAACTTTTATGGAATTCCCTATTTTTTTAAAGACATGGAATCGTATAGAAACGCTCAAAAACACATTTTTACATATTTAAACGTATTTTGAGGATTTTCCCCCCTATTTTCTATATTTCTTAAGCCCGGATTAAATTTTCCCTATTTTCTCCCTATTTTGGCCATTTTTTAAGAAATAGTTCACAAAAATGCAATAAAACCCTAAAATTTTAGATTTTTTGGAAAAATTTTTAGTTTTTCCGAAATTTTTTTGGAAAAATTTTAGTTTTTTCTCAAAATTTTTTCACAAATTTTAAAAAATTCAAAAAACTTTTTTTAAATTTTATATTGTATGAATCTTCAATTTGTATTTTTAAAACATCTCAAAATATAGTTAAATTGGTTTTAAAAAGGCTTAATATGCCTTTTTAGACGAAATTTTTGAATTTTTAGATCACATTTTGGAAATTTTTTTTTGTCTATTTTTGCCTCTTTCGCCATTTTTCTCCCTATTTTGGCCTTTTTTTCGCTCCCTAATAGGTCCCTATTTTGGCTTAGGCGTTTTCCCTAAAAGTTCGAACCCTAGTCATGAGAGTCATCCATTTTCACTTCTTGTTAGAACTATAAACATAATGAACTTCTAGTTAGAGAAAAGTCAAATAGATATTTATTTTGAAAGAGGAATTTCATCGTTTGATTCGTTATCAGGACCCTTAATTACCAAAGAATCAATGCATATCCCCTACCTTATACTAAGCGAGAATTTTTTTTATTTTTCGTGTCCCACCTGTTGAACTTCGCATTCGGCCTGGCAATATTTTTGGGGATCAATTGTCTCTTATCTAACTTATATAAGTAGAGAACGAGGAAAGAGAGCAAAAATTAGAACAGACAGTGAGTTAGTCCAATAAACTACCTAATGCCTAACTACGAAAACACCTAACTTGTAAAATGGGACGAAATATCGAAAATGTAAAATTAACTAAACATCCTAAATTTACTTCTCAAGCCCCAAAGAATGTAAGTAAGAAATATGTCCATGGTAAAGTGAGTTTGAAAAAAAAGTTTTCAACGCGAATACTTGGAGACGAGGGATAAAAGAAATGGTGTATTATTTCGCGTCCATTCCAAATACCACCAAGTCAAAATACCACCACGAACGAAAACTTTTTTTGTAAGACTTGTTAGACCAAAAGTATAAAGGATAAAGTTGTGCAGAATTTTATGCTCTATCTTTTAATTTTTTAGTTTTTTCAATTTCCGCAAAAAATTTTGAAATTTTCCGAAATTTTCGAAAAAAGCGAAAAATCGGTGTTTTTCGAAAAATCTCAAAATTTTTTGCGGAAATTTGAAAAATTAAAGAATCTAAAAGATAGAGCCTAAAATTCTGCACAACTTTGTCTTTTATACTTTTGATCTAACGAGTCTTACATTGTTATTGAAACTCTTACAAAAAAGTTTTCGTTTGTGGTGGTATTTTTGACTTGGTTTATTTGGAATGGTAGCCTATTATTTTGAGGAAAAGAACGAAAGGAAATGTGAGAGATTAATAAGGGAAATTTTTAGTTTCGAAAACTATTCTAACACCAATCAAAGGCTTTTATTTTGCCATTTTCTGTTCTTATTTTTTTATATCTATACGTTGGATAATCATATCTTTTCAAACAATGAGAAAGATCAACACCTTTTCTGAGAATTTGGGGCATCTGAAATTTTAAATTGACTTAAAAATTTAAACGAGGTTTGTGAACTTGAAAACTCAAGAAAATGGGACTATTAATTATTTTTAAACAGATGTAATTTCTGTTTTTAAAGGGTTGTTCAAATAATGAGAAAATGAATTCTGCGAGATTTAATTATATATGTATAGGTATGTTTTAAAAAATTATGAAAAAAAGAATGAAAGATGAGTTTAAACGGAGGGAGAGGGAAGAGGAAAAGAGAGAGAAAACGGGAGTGAAAAAGTGCAAATTAGGAAAGACAAGTGGAAAAGAAGGAGAGGGAAAGAGAAGAGGTAAAAAAGAAAAAAAAAGAAAAGAGGAAGTAACAGAGAGAGGGTTAAAGAAGAGGAAAAAATGGAAGAAGGGGGGGGGGNGGGGGGGGGAAGAAAGAAAGGGTGGGTAAGAATAGGTGGATGAAGAGAAGAGAAGGGAAAAGATATAAAGAAATTGAGAGGAAGTCGGTAAGGAAAGAGAAAGAAGAAAAGGGCAAAAGAAGGATGATGGAAAAAAACAAAGTAAAGAAAGGATTGAAAAAAAGTTGAATGGGTAGGGTAGATTAAGGAAAAAGGAGGGGAAATAAAAGGGAAAGGAACAAGGGAGGAGTGAGAAATATGGCGGGGAAGCAAAACGAAGTGGAATAAAGCAGAGATGTTATCTGACCATTTTTTAAAGGATTGTCCTTTTTGGAGGGGCCCCTTCCTTTGGAAATTTTGATGTCCTTTTTCATGTCCTTTTTTCAAAGGATTGTCCTTTTTCAGACCAAGAGTGTCCTTTTGTCCTTTATTTTTGGATTTTAAAAATTTTGTTCAAAAAATGACCAATTTTCTTTAGAAAAAAAGGACTAAATTTTCAAAATTTTCTCTGGCGGCCCCTGTCGGGACCGCCGGCAACCCTCACAATGGATTTTTTTCAATAAAATATCTTAAAAATGACCAATTTTCTTAAGAAAAAAGGACTAAATTTTCAAAATTTTCTCCGGCGGCCCCTATTGGGACCACCGGCACCCCACACGGTGGATAAAAGTTTTTTTGGATACTAACGATAACGAAGACGAATTTGTGGGAATTGAATTGAAAGGTAAAAAAGGTGAAACTAAACATTATTGTAAATGTAAAGACAACGGTGAAATAGTTGGTGGTTAGAAAAATATGCATTTTTAAAAAATGTCCTTTATTTTGAGGATTTTCCTTATTAGTGAAATCCTTTATTTTTACCTTTGATGTCCTTTTTTCTGAAAATTTTCGATAACATCTCTGGAATAAAGTAAAAGGGAAATGTCAATTGAGAAAAAAATGGGAAGAAAAAATAGAAGGAGAGAAAGGAAGAGAAAGGGAGTAAAAGTGGAAATAGAAGAATATAAAAGAAGAACAAAACAAGAAAAAAAAATAAGGAGAAAGGAGGGAAAAAGAAATGGAAAATAAGAAAAATGAGAAGAGGGAAAGAGAAGTAGGTAGAATGGAGGAAAGGAGAGAAGAGGAGGAGAAAGGATGGAAAGAGAGAAGGAAGAGAGGAAAGAAAGTAGAGGGGATAGTCGAAAAAAGAAGGACAGAGGAGAGAAAATAGGAGAAAGGAGGTAAATGGGTGGACAAGAAAAGAAAGGAGAGAGGAAGAGAAGAAAAAAGAAGGAAAAGAGGGAAAAAGAAGTATAATGGAGGGAAAGAGATTTTGACACCCATCGGCTCCGATTGACCATATGAGAATATTTCGAAAAAAAATTTTTCTTCCTGAGTTTCCTTAACTTACCAGGTTATCTATAAATATTCCTCATACAAAATGGTTTCAATACACAGATTTTTACTGTTTAGAAAAGGACAAACACTAAAACAACACAAAATCAAAAACTGATGAATTAAAATAAAGATGGATCGGCAGGAGGGATTTTTTAGGTATTCGGATTCATTTCCATTAGACTGATTAGTATCTTTTTTGGAAATCCCTAAAAAATTAAGAAAGAATTTCATTTTTGTTTTTTTTAAACTTTTGCGAAAAAGTTGAATCCGATACTTTAGAAAATAAGGGACACATAGGAAGAGGAGGACGAAAAATATATACCATAGATGGAAAGCCAGAATAAGGGAAAATTCCGAGTTTAGGACTGAAAATCGAGACGAATCACTTGGAAAGAAGAACAAAAAAATTTTTTCGTTCTCAGGGAATTTTCCCAACATTCATTGTTCGGTTGAGGGGGCTGGTCGGGGGATTTGTGATCTCGAATTGTGTTTTGGTTGCCCCGAAATTGTATGGGATCATGGCTTCTTCTCTTCCATTCCTCTGATCACTCGACTGATCAGTTTCCGCCTGTCTCGCCGGCCTCCCCTCCTGCCTCCGGCTCATCCCCGGCGGTGTCCGATGTCCACAGGGTCAGGTTGTCCCGCAGCAGTTGCATGATCAGGGTCGAGTCTTTGTAAGAGTCCTCGTTCAGTGTGTCCAGCTCCGCGATCGCGTCATCAAAGGCCTGAGGGTGAAGGATGAGTTATAAAATATAAAATTTTTAGTATTTCCATGAAGCAAGATGCGCATGAATCACGATATCGGTCATATTCTCCAAATATCTTTAACCCACCCCCAAGAACAAGCAGTAATTTTCATCTAAAATTAAATTTCTACAAATGTTTAGTCGTCGCAAAAATATCTGATGACTAGTCATGGTGAAATAAGGAAAATTTCAGAAATTGCATCTGCAGTAAGAAATTATTTTGCCATCTTCGCGCCTTTTAGGCGCCTATTTGCCAATTCTTGCCTAACCACCCCGTTTCTTGCTAATAAGAACAATAGCCAATTTTGTCTAATTTAAATTGGACAAATAAGTTAGATTCTCTGGAATCATCAGAATTCTAGCATTATTTTACAAACATAAAATGTTCAAGGCTTCCAAGGGCGCCAAAATCATCCTGAGCTTCAATTGGTGTCTAAATCCGTTTTGAAGACTAACTACCCCACCTGTTTGGCCAGCTGGCAAGCCTTGTCCGGCGAGTTCAGGATCTCGTAGTAGAACACGGAGAAGTTCAGGGCCAGACCCAGACGGATGGGGTGGGTGGGCTGCATCTTGTCCTTGGCAATGTCAAACGCCTCCTGGTACGACTGTTGCGACTTCTCCACAACGCCTGCAACGAGAAATGATCCCATGAAAGATGGCCATTTAGGGAATTTAGTTTTTTAAAAATTATCATTGTATAAAATTGGTTTTGTGGTAGGGAATTTTTTAAGCAGAAAAAAATTCCTTACTCATCCGCAAGAAACTATGGATTTGAGTGTCAACACTTAAAAACCGAGTTCGAGACCCTAGAATAATACCCTTACTTCATAGTCTAAAAATCTAACAAAGCAGAAATTTTTGAGCCCATGAATTTTTACATATTTGAAATAAAATTTAGGAATTTCGAAGATCCAAAAAGGGCAAAGTTCCATATTAATCTCTGATCAACATTTCAAGTACTGTAACGACCCACTGGCGCTACCTGAAAGAAGGGCTCTTTTGAAAACCAACTAATTAACATTTGAAAACCAAAAAAATATTTTTTTCCATTTTTTTACTTTTTTTTTATCAATTTTTGAGTAAAAACTATGCAAAAAACCATTAAAAAATTTTTCTGTTTTTGACCAAAAGGGGGGACCCTATTAGTTGGTTTTCAAAAGAGCCCTTCTTTCAGGTAGCGCCCGACCCTCTACTATCCCCAGCAGAGGCGTGTAACCAGGAAAA
>LDKF01001136.1:50299-61610 GCA_001026735.1 Rotylenchulus reniformis
CCAGGGGGGGGGGTCCAAAAATATTGGGGGATTGAGGGCCAAAAATATCCGATAATCCCGAAAAAAACAACTTGCAAAATTGTGTCCTAAACCACAGTGGGGTATCTAAAACATTCTAGGATGAAGATATTTTTGAACAAAAATGGAAATACGCTAAATCAATTAGTCACTGGCTGGAGGATGACTAATGCGCTATTTTAAATTGCTTATTCAGAATGGTACATACATATATGTATTGAGAAAGGACAGCAATACAGAAAAATTAAGGATTTTGCTCTTCAGCAGGGATCCTTAGATCAATATGTACTTAGTACTTACAAAGGATACCTTTGAAGATACAAAAAAAAATTTTTGACTCAAATTTATGCATCGAATTGTTCGCTATATGAGAATACATATTGACAATTTCATGATTGGCCACACCAGCCAAAGGGGCAAAATTAGCTCGAAATACCAAAATCCAAGTTTCATCTAGGCCATGATTCGTCAACTAAACTTAAACCACAATTCGTCTAATTGGTCAAAAATCCAAAATATCTAATTTTGTTGGGACTGAAACAAGTGCACTCCTTCGGTGCCATGCGCTAAAGTGTCGGGAAGCCTAGACCGCTGGGACTAGGACCATTATAGACGCAACTTTACCGGGCGGGATATTTTGAATTTTGGCGGATTTTTTGTTTTCAAAAATACAGGACAAAAAAGGACCAATCAATCATAAAAAACAGTCCGTTTTTCAAAGATGTATCCCAAAAGGGAAGGTTGAACATACTGTATACATATGTTACTAATTTTTTTTCTCATCTTGTCGTGTATCCCATACATATAAGGTTCGTTATCGTGATGATAGCTTTTCTTTCGAAGCTCAAAAGAAAATTTTTGTATTTTATTGGATCCTATAAATATGTAAATAATAAAATGAGGAGTGAGGAGACGGAACGGCGCTGTTACTCGTCGAAGGCAAAACTGTACATTATAAAGGGGTTGTCGGAATGGGGGGGGGGGNGGGGGGGGGAGGGATGAGAGGGTCATGCGCGCTCTCTTGCATAAGTCTCCCTCCTCCTCCGCCTCCTCCCATTCCCCTCACACAGTTGTTGTGCTTTCTTCTTTTAGGAGCCGAGGTCTCCGGTGGCGGATGGTTGGGGAAGGGGGACCGTCTCTCATTGGATGAGCACAATTTTATGGGGGAAAAGAAGGCAGAAAAGGGCGAAATAGTATGTGGAGCGCACGAATTCCGAGGGGTCCGACAGAGCCCCAAATAGCCGAGTGCACGTGAATAACATGAGGGGACCATCTCGCATTGGAAAGGAGAGAGAGAATGGAAAGAGAGAGACAGAAAAAGAGGGAGAGGCAAAGTGTGTTGGGTGAAGAGAGTGGCGAGAGAAAACAGAAAGAGCGCACGAATTCCAAGGGACCAACACAAAAAGGACAAGTGAGAGAGAGGGATTGTAGCGGTGGTTGGGGAAGGGGGACCATCTCGCATTAGAAGGAAGAGAGAGACAGAGAAAAGGGAGAGAGATTGTGTAAGATGGAGAGAAGACAGAGAAAAAGAGGAAAAGCGCACGAATTCCGAGGGACCCTTACACAAAGGACAAATAGCAGGGGATTGTAGTGGTGGTTGTTGCTCGGAGAAAGAGGGGACCGTTTAACATTTGAAATCGAGAGCAAAAATAATAGGAGACAGCGAGAAAAGGCGAAATAGTAGGGAGGCGCACGAATTCCGAGGGCAAAACGGAAGGGCAGGGACCATCTCTCATTGGAAAATTGGAAACGGTGTATCGTTGAATTGGCCAAAAGAAAACTGAAAGACAGAGACGTAGAAACGCACGAATTCCGGGGGGATAGGCCAAGCCAAGAAAAATTCATTTGTCACACAAGAAAGAACAACAGGCGGAAAAGGCAAGAAGACAAGAGAGAAGAGACATGTGAGGGCGGATGAGGATGGTTGATGGGGCCGATGAGAAAGTGCCATTGGAGATTGGGGACCATCTCCTGTCAAAGGACAAGTTGAGCCCCGCGGCAATCCTCCCAGATTTCATGGGAGCGGAATACAACAGGTGCGGCAGCAGGTGAAGATTCAAAATTGTCATTTGAACTTTGGTCTTTTACTGTCGTATAATATAATGTGCCAATGCCAAAACGCATCCAGTCGAAATACTAACGGTGCTATGGCGTTTAAAAAATATCATAATGGGCGTTTTAAAAAAATAAATCAAAACTCAATAAAAAATAAATCAAAACTCTAAAAACTTTTTTTGTTAGACCTGTTAGACCTAAAGTATAAAAGGCAAAGTTGTGCAGAATTTTATGCTCTATCTGCTGGTATAAATTTTTTCGAATTCGAACAAAAATACCGAAAAAAAATTTATACCAGCAGATAGAGCATAAAATTCTGCACAACTTTGCCTTTTATACATTTGGTCTAACAGGTCTAACAAAAAAGTTTTTAGAGGACATATTGAGTTTTGATTTATTTTTTAAAACGCCCATTATGATAGGTATATTTTTTTAAAACGACCCAACACCATACTAACTACCTCTCATAAACTTAAAACTTATTAATCATTTTACTAGGATAAAATTAAAAAAATGATACGCAGAATTTTACCTATTTTGGAAAAAATGTCCGAAGGTTGCAACTTGCAAGTTCAAAAATTATCATTGATTTTGATCAGTTTCAAACTTGGTAGTGCGCGAGAATTGACAAATCGCGGATGGATATATAGGGACAAAAATCTCAAGCCATAACTTCATAGTTAGGGCTTAAAAAATATCCATATAAAATCGCAAAATATCCGCATAAAATAGTAAAAATATCCACGTAATATTTCAAATTAGATATGTAAAACCATGTAAAATTATCCAAAAAAATTATTCTTAGTTGAAATTGCAAAAAGGTAAGTAACATTTCAAGGTTTTCCATGTAGAAAACTGGGCGAAAAGATGAATAAAATAAAAATTGCCATAAAGGATTTGAAAAAAGTTGGAAATTGCCTCAAAATACATACCTATTTTCTTTTATTTTTCGAAGGAAAAAATTTATTTAAGACACGGGAAATTTTTGAGAAAAATTTTCCAAAAATTGAATTTTCAAAAAAAAATTGAAAAATTTTCAATAAAAAAATAGATTGAAGACTTTCGGATTTTATTGCATTTTTGCTTAAGAATTTCCCAAAAAGGCAAAATATCCATGTAAAATATCCAAATATCCATATAAAGCCCAAAATATCCACATAAAAGTTGATTATTTTGGACTCAAATCAAACTAGAAATGCTTTTTATTTAATTTTCAGGCCATTTTGAGCTTCCGCGAAAAATATCGATTTCGATATTTTTACATGCCCTACTCACATCATAGCTTAACATGCAACAAAGTCGACTTTTTTATTCATGTTACTCTCAATTCAAAAAATTTGAAAATTAAGAAAAAATGATTAAATAAATATTCATTGTCCCATCTCTATGTAAATTGCATTAATGGCCTTTCCCAAGCAAGTTGTAGCAATTTAAAATATTCGTCGGCAGAGTTTGTTGTGACCATGGGCTGATCGGTGATGATGTTGCGCATTGGAAGTGAATTTTGGGGCGGATCTGTGGCCGAAGAATCGGCAATTTGACGGCTTCGAAGGGGGTTCAATTTGGCCAAAAGGGCCAGAAAGTCCGACCGAAGGAAGGGATGACATCTGAAGCAAAAAAATTAAAGTCAACATTCGGGGGATTTCGGGGGATTGTACATAGCCAGAGATCATAGACCGATAGGATGACCCTTTAGGAGCAAGTAAAGGGCCAGAACCTGGATTATTCGAGTCGTGTGAAAAGTCAGGACCGGACTACCCGGGAACACAGGGAACCGCAATTTTCATGATGAATCATGTAAATATCTTGGCGCTTAAGTGCGGGGCATTGCAATCTGCAGACCTAGGCATACCGAGGAAAAAATCCGAGTTTTTTGAATTTTATTTTGAAAATCCTTCGGCGTCACGTGCTTATTTAAACTAATTTAAATTATTTAAACTATTTCTAAATTAAATATTTTTAACGCACACGATCATGGTCAACTCGATCAAAAGGCCACAAAATGAGCCGGAAGCGTTGGAAATGGCCAACAGGTTTGCGCTCAACTGTTTACTCCAATCGAAATACCCGAAACTAAGACCAATTGAGCTCATGAAGATGTTCCACAAGTGCAGGGACAAGGCCGGCACAAGTTGTTTTCCAATGCGGATATTTTCGGAAAGCTGAAATGGACCCAAAAATTGTTCTTAAAATGGACAAGGCGAAATCTGCAAAAAAAATTTTACAGTTATACGGAAAAAATCATTTTAGAAAAGGATGAAAACGGAAGCAATTCGGAATTCCGGTTCAGAAACTTAAGTTCGGTTTTCCAGATTGAGCTGGAACTTTCCGGGGTTTCTAATCTAGCGGGATTTGACCAAAAAACAAACGAAGAATGGCTATTATTTGATCAGTTTCGATATGTTTTTTATCCGATAAATAGAAATTTGAGCAATTTAAAAGTCTAGTATTTCCATCCAGTTTCGGCCCATTATTAGAAATTTCGAGCTTATTTATAGCGCGAAAGTCAAAAAATTAAAAAAAGCTATTTATTACAATACATAATTGCCTAAAAATGCTCGACAAATAACTGAAATACATTAATTATAAAAATTTCCGTAAACATTTCATGGTATAAATACGAACCTGATATCTTTGGGACAAATTTTGTTGGCTGCCGTTGTGCTCATTCCGTATGTAAGAATTTTTGTTGAAAAAGAATAAGAANCGGCTTCGAAGGGGGTTCAATTTGGCCAAAAGGGCCAGAAAGTCCGACCGAAGGAAGGGATGACATCTGAAGCAAAAAAATTAAAGTCAACATTCGGGGGATTTCGGGGGATTGTACATAGCCAGAGATCATAGACCGATAGGATGACCCTTTAGGAGCAAGTAAAGGGCCAGAACCTGGATTATTCGAGTCGTGTGAAAAGTCAGGACCGGACTACCCGGGAACACAGGGAACCGCAATTTTCATGATGAATCATGTAAATATCTTGGCGCTTAAGTGCGGGGCATTGCAATCTGCAGACCTAGGCATACCGAGGAAAAAATCCGAGTCTTGTGAATTTTATTTTGAAAATCCTTCGTCATCACGTGCTTAAGCGAGCGCTAAGGCTTTTGTATTGGGTTTGGATTCCCGAATTCTATTTTTTTAATGGCGAAAATTCCAATGAATCTCACTGACGAAGTTCAATTAAAGAAAGTTTAGGGAGCTGTTAAATACCCCGACGACTTGGCTTAACTTAAAATCTGGCCTAAAATTATTTATAGGGAGCTGTTAAATACCCCGACGACTTGGCTTAACTTAAAATCTGGCCTAAAATTATTTAAACTACATATTATCTAAATAAATATTTTTAACCCACATGATCATGGTCAATTCGATCAAAAGGCCACAAAATGATCCGGAAGCATTGGAGATGGCCAACAGATTTGCACTCAGCGGCTTACCCCAATCGAAATAGCCAAAACTAAGACCAATTGAGCTCATGAAGATGTTCCACAAGTGCAGGGACAGGGCTGGCACCAGTTGTTTTCCAATGCGGATATTTTCGGAAAGCTGAAATGGACCCAAAAATTGTTCTTAAAATGGACAAGGCGAAATCTGCAAAAAAAATTTTTTTACAGTTATACGGAAAAAATCATTTTAGAAAAGGATGAAAACGGAAGCAATTCGGAATTCCGGTTCAGAAACTTAAGTTCTGTTTTTCCAGATTGAGCTGGAACTTTCCGGGGTTTCTAATCTAGCGGGATTTGACCAAAAAACAAACGAAGAATGGCTATTATTTGATCAGTTTCGATATGTTTTTTATCCGATAAATAGAAATTTGAGCAATTTAAAAGTCTAGTATTTCCATCCAGTTTCGGCCCATTATTAGAAATTTCGAGCTTATTTATAGCGCGAAAGTCAAAAAATTAAAAAAAGCTATTTATTACAATACATAATTGCCTAAAAATGCTCGACAAATAACTGAAATACATTAATTATAAAAATTTCCGTAAACATTTCATGGTATAAATACGAACCTGATATCTTTGGGACAAATTTTGTTGGCTGCCGTTGTGCTCATTCCGTATGTAAGAATTTTTGTTGAAAAAGAATAAGAACAAAAATAGCTAAAATTGTTTTTTTTTTAATTTTATATAATAAAATCTGCTCACAATGAATTCCAGAATGCCCACTAAGAGCAGTAAGAGTATAGTTGTAACGTTCAAAAATGTGCTGTTTCCTGCATTGGCATCCTTCGAAACGGTGTTGTATGTCGCGAAGCAAATCTGAAAAAATATATGCATCAGGGCTGGGTACCGTACCGCATACCGCAAAATACCGTGTTTTTGACCCATACCGTTTACCGCATACCGTTACCGTTTTTTGGCCCGATACCGTGAAAATACACTCCTAAGAATGGGGGTCGCCGACCCAAAAATGTACCCCTAAGAATGGCAGTTTTACAAAAAAAAATTAACATTCGGGGAAAAATTGGTGCTAGGACGTTAAAAAAAACCGCCACGAGCTATAGTCTGTACGAAAACTTTTTTGTTAGACTTGTTAGACAAAAAGTATAAAAGGCAAAAATGTGCAGAATTTCATGCTGATTCGAATGGTATAAAAATTATTCCGAAATTCGAACAAAAAGTTCGAAATATCCCCTAAAAACCCTAATTTTCAGTATTTCGGGAAAATTTCGAACTTTTTGTTCGAATTTCGGAATAATTTTTATACCATTCGAATCAGCATGAAATTCTGCACATTTTTGCCTTTTATACTTTTTGTCTAACAAGTCTAACAAAAAAGTTTTCGTACAGACTATAGCTCGTGGCGGTTTTTTTTAACGTCCTAGCACCAATTTTTCCCCGAATGTTAATTTTTTTTTGTAAAACTGCCATTCTTAGGGGTACATTTTTGGGTCGGCGACCCCCATTCTTAGGAGTGNAACGCCCCTCGTGGCGGTTTTTTTTTTAACGTCCTAGCACCGAAAAATTGACCAATTTTCTCAAAAAATTAGCGCTATTTTTCAAAATTTTCTCTGGTATTGTTAGATTTCTGAAGATTGCAATTTTCTTAAAGGAATGGCCCAAATTTCAAAATTTTCTCCGGCGGCCCTTCTCAGGGCCGCCTGAAAAATGATCAAATTCCTTAAGAAATTCATTAATTTTTTTCAAAAAAATTTTCCGGCGGCCCCTATCAGAGCCGATAGCACTCCTTATTATAGCAAATTTTTTTCAAAAAAATATAAAAAAACGAGCAAAAATGATCATTTTTCTCAAGAAAATGAGGTCTGAAATCTCAAAATTTTTGTGATGCCTGTGAATTTTTAAAGAATATTGATGAAGAGAATGTAAAAAAAAACTTGTTTTAGCACCGCAATAGGAAAATTGAAAGAAATGAAGGAAAATTTTTTCAAAATTTTTTTGAATATACCGCATACCGTTACCGTATACCGCAAATACCGTGTTTTTGACCGATATCGTTACCGCATTTTTTATCGTACCGCGTTTTGGTTTTTACCGTTTACCGTTACCGTTTTTTGAAATTCGATTTTGCCCATCCCTGGTATGCATCCCATTTATTTTCAAGATTTTGTGCAGTCCATAGTCCATAAAATTGTTATATAATGCCCAATTTACTTTTTTGGTTCAATTTGCCGTTTACCGCCATACAATTTACCTAAAAATTCCTGCCGTTAGCCGTATCTTTATTACATAATGTATTCTACTTTGGATAAGGAACTTCAGCAGACCACCTTTAAATCGAATTTTTTCTGGCTCCAGGCTCCATTTTTCCTGGCTTCGGTATCAGAATTCGATTATGAGCAAAAGTCTGCATTATTCTATTCTGGACTATATCCAAGTATTAAATTTTTAAAGTAATCGCTGAATTTATTGCCTCCGGCTCACCCTATATATTTTTGTCACTGGGTACTACTGGGTGTCGTCAGGAAAAAAACCAGATCGACCTTTTTGAAACCTAGAAACCAGACCTGTAGCTAGGAATTGAAAATGTCCCGCTTTCAACTCAAAAATTAAATCGAGAACGAAATAAAATGAACACAGGGTGACACTTTTAATCGACCAAAACCTAACCAATTTTTGTAATTACTACAAGAATTATATATATATATTTTTTATTTACGGCTTTATTATACCTTTTTAATTAATGTATACTTTTTTGTACTCCCATAACCGTGATTTTTTAAAATTCAGTACAGTCAGCTTCTTTACATATTCGACATAAACTGATGAGTGAGCTCTTACCCCGATGACGAGCCATGCCACTGAAAACCACCAATTTTTGGTGTTTTCATAGGACCGCGACCGAATTGTGGCCATGATGCGCTCGATGATCAGCACATGGAAAACAAAGTTGCGGCTGAAGAAGCACATTCTGCTGATCAGGGCCCATGGCCACAGCGACTCACTGGCCGCCGGGTCTTGGGACACAATTTTGTACAATGACTGCACAACTCGGCAGAGACCACGCTGAATTCAGAGGCGATTTAGGGTCTTACAGTATTTCAACTTGCTGTAAAATGGGGCAATGCTGTTCATTCCTGTTGGGTCTTTAAAAAACCCAATGTGGCCAGTCGCCAGTCTGGCCTAAAACTTTTTTTGTTAGACTTGCTAGGTCGAAAATAAAAAAAACCAATGTGCAGAATTTTATTCTCTATCTTTTGGTATATTTTGTTTTTCGAAAGTCGAACAAAAAGTTCGAAATTTTTCGAAAATACCCTATTTTTCAGTATTTCGGGAAAATTTCGAACTTTTTGTTAAGAATTTCGAAAAACAACCAAAAGATAGAGAATAAAATTCTGTACAATGGCTTTTTTATTTTCGACCTAGCAATCCTAACAAAAAAGTTTTAGACCAGACTGGCCGCATTGGGCCTTTTTAACGCCCACATTGGGCTTTTTTAAAGACCCAGCACCTTCATTACCTCTCTCCAAAGAAATGGCAATGCTGAGTATGAGTACGGTACTTTTGTAAGTCATAGTGGGATTGTGGGATGGGGGCATTCTGTGAGGACAAATTTTGGTGTAAATGGACCAAACTTTAAAAATTTAATGTAAAATATTCCTATTACCATTATTTTGCTCTCCCAAACATCAAAGTAAAGAAAATTGCAGAGAGAACTTAAAATTGTCCAGCAAGACGATCCGATTTTTTTTTTGCTTATCTACACACCTTTGAAGAAGTCACACGGTTTTTTGAATATTTCTAACCCATAACCAAAATTCTTTAAAATGGACAAATTTTGTTTAATAAATTTTGGGACTATAAACATAGCAAAAAAAAAATTATTTTTTGGATTCCAAAATTGTCTTACAATGGAAATGCAGGCGGTCTGAAAGAGCAGGATCACTTTCAGGTTGCGATGGATGATTTGGGTGCGGCCGATCAGGTAGAAATTGGAGGCCGAAATGGGAAAAAGGGCCAAATTTGAGGCCAATTCGCTGAAGGCAAGGGTCGAGAACAGCAGGGACAAGGGTGGATGGACCTGATGAAAATGCAAAAATATTTTTTTATTGAATATTATGAATCTTCGGATATGGATACCATAAAAAACAATTTTAATGTTTTAGTTTTTTCAAACTTAGATGTTGCGAAGCTGTGAAAAAATGGACCCCATAAAAGATAAATATTCATTGGGGACGATTGTGTCGTTCATTAAAATTAAAATTAATAAAATCAGTGGACCCATAAAAGGAAAATTGAATAGGTAACTTATGTGAAATATTTAGAAAAACTTGCAGATTTTTCATTCTGTGTATTTTGTCTTTAATGCGAAAATGAGATAAATTTCTACCTTTTTTTATTTTTATTAAATGAAATCGGGATAAAAATGCAAAAATGGAGTTTTTAATCCTTTCTTTTCTTTTAATTTTTTAAAATTAATTATTACAGTTGTATATTATTTTTTAATATTTTACCGACCATGGTAGATTCATTGGGGACGGTTGTGTCGTTCATTAAAATTAAAAAAATCAATGCACTTTAAAAAGCAATAATTTATGTTGCTGATGTGAGAAGACAGATTGTTGTATGGTGGATAGCAGACCAAATGTCAATTAAGATACATTTTTTACACATTTAAAGAAAAATAAATTTCGCGTGATTTAGCACAAAATTTGGGCATGGCAAGCCAAATACAAAATTGGAAGAATTCGTTGGGGGAATATTTATGGGGTTCAATTCGGAAAATGCCCAAGCCCTATCGAAGTAAGCGGAAGTGGGGGCCGTTGATGTACCTATGCCTTTAGCAACAATCGATCTTTATCCCTATCAGCTGTCAACTTCCCCATAAATGATGCACAATATCAGCTGACATTAATCTTGTTGTGCATGATTTGCTGATGTATATTGTCGTCAACAATAATATGTAAAAGGTCTATTTAGGTAAAAGATCTAGTAAATTGTAGAGAGAGATCAGGCTCTCGAACAGTGTTGGGAAAATCACAATGTTTGGCTCCAGATCCGGGTTCCGGCCTTCAAAATTTTCAACTCCGACCCCGTAGGAAAAAAGTTACGGCTCCGCACTTACAAAAAATTCAGCTCCGGGCCCCACTCCGCTTACGGCTCCGGCCTTACAGAAATTTTGGCTCCGGCTCCGGAGTGCCGGAGCTGGAGCCGGTGCTCCTAAAGCTTTTACGGGTTTCATATCGTTTGGCCCAAAGTTCAAAAAAGGGCATATTTTTGCTGACTGATGGCAACCTTTAGCAAAAATGTACACCTTTTTATCAGCTGTCTAATTTCCCTATGAATAACATCCATTTTCAGGCATTAATCATACACAAAGGTGTGGTATGGATTTGTACTTTTATAAAAGATTTTCTTTTTGGGCCGGGTACAATTCTTTGAAATTCGAAATGTCCATTGGTCCAGACAAGGATTTCCTTTTTGGGTTTAATTTTTTGAGGAAAATAATATTTAACGTCCAAAAAATGAAAAATCAGAAAACAAAACAAGCAAAAAGATACAAAAATTGACATTTTCTTGAGAAAGACCCAAATTTTCAAAATTTTCACCGAATTACCTCAATCGGGATCGTCGCCATCCCATAAAGAAATTTTTAAAAATGTTCTAAATACAATATTGTGGCTTTTTGGAAGAAATATCTAGAAAGGAGAGAGAGGAAGAAAGATCGAGAGATCCTATAAAGTTTTTAGGAAGTTATTTGGGCCCATAAAACTATACCAAATTTTGCTTTTTTAAAAATCATAATTAGACAAAGTAATGGTACATTGAATGAATTTTCCTTGCT
>LDKF01001136.1:75215-88455 GCA_001026735.1 Rotylenchulus reniformis
GGTAAGTGGTTTTTTGCAGGGAATTTCCGAGTTTTTAAACGGCATTTTACCATTATGCAGGCCTTTGATCGGCGGGTAAAGATCATTTTCGCCGATGAGGAAGTTGAACCAGCGTAGCTTAACTTGACATATCGGACTCTGCAGGGAACTAATTCCAATAAAAAACCCACAGATTCCTCTCACTATTTTTGGCTTTCTGATTGAGTACAAAGTTTGCGAAGCGAACAAATAAACAGAAAAGGCGAACATTTTGCAAAACTTGAGTCCAATTTTATTTGTACCAATTTTTTCAAAATAAAACAGGAATTTTTGGTGTTTTAATCGGTGATTTTTACGTGTTTTTATGGATTTTTTTTGTATATTCGAATAAAAAGTGACCGTTAATTTTCAAAGACCGGATAAGTACCCCCTTTTACCCCCTTTTTGATAGCAAGTGTCATTTTTTTCTTATAGTAATTTCGCCACACTGGTAAAATTCTTATTTTTAGTTTTTTTTTTCATTAATTTCCTCGATATAATTTAGTGAAAAAAAGCAAAAAAGTTTTATCAACTCGGAATTGATAAAAGAAATTGACTTCTCATCTTTCCCATTTTGTTTATTTGTTCTCGGGATTTTATGTATTGATTATGTCACTTTGATCAAGAGAAAAATGGAAAAGTGAAGAGAATAGGGAAAAGAGAAAAATTGCGGAAAAATTGGAAGAAATAAAATAATTGAAAAACATTTTGACTATATGTACATGGTCCCAAGTTATCCCAAGTTTAGTAAGTTATTCAATAAGATCGGGAAATTCGGAAATGCAAAAATTGCTATAATATTTTGTATATAAAAAGCATAATTTTTGCATTTTTTTTCTTTAGTAGGGGGATTTTGAGAAATTTGCCAAAGTGCATTCATTTAACGTTATTAACACCACACGGGTAGAGCAGGGCTTCATATTCCATCTAACTCGCAAACAAAAAAGAATTAAATTATGAAAAATCAATCCAAAAATGAGATTCAAATTAAAAAGGCACTCACTTTTCACAGGTTGTGGCGGTGGGGTACGATTCATTGCCGCCGTTTCATTGCCGCCGATTCATTGCGGGCGCCGATTCATTGCTGCCGATTCATTGCCACCAATTCATTGCCCGTTGTTCTAGGGTCATTTCATCGCCCTATAGTAATTTTTTCACAGGCCTCGGATTTTCGAAATTTTTATTGATCCCTATAGGATTTTCTAAAAATTTCAGAGGCCTACGATTTTCAAAAAATTTCAGAGGCATAGGATTTTCTAAAAATTTCAGAGGCCTACGATTTTCTAAAAATTTCAGGGGCCTACGTTTTTCAAAAAAAAACAATGGACAATGACAAGTAGGCGCTAGTTGCAAAGTGGTTTCCTTTGAAAACCCGCTAATTTAACAGGGGGACCCTTTTCATTTGAAACCCAAAAAAATTTTTTTTTACATTTTTTTGGCTTTTTTAGCTATTTTTTGAACAAAATAGTAGCAAAAAGCAAAAAAAAATTTTTCATTTTTTTCCTAAAAGGGGGGACCCTTTTCGTTGGTTTTCAAAGGAAACCACTTTGCAACTAGCGCCGACAAGTACAACGGCAAGTATATGATGAGTTATACTGATTTTTTATAACACGTGCTAATTCACGTACCAGTTTTTCACGTGCTATTAGTACGTGACTAATACTCGAGTACGGTATGTAATACTTGTACGTATTTTCACAAAATTTTCTGTAGTACGTACACGAATTTTATGAAGTACGTGAGGCCGTGTTTTTTGACAAGTTTTTTTATGTTTTTTGACAAGTATTTTTCTGTGCGTAAACTCACGTACAGTATTTTTCACGTGTTCTCAGTACGTGAGTATGTTACATATACCCCTTACCTCTGGTACGTGACATTTGTACGTATTTTCTCAAAAGTCGATCAGAATAAAATTGGGCGATGAAACGACCCTAGAACAACGGGCAATGAACCGGTGGCAATGAATCGGCGGCAATGAATCGGTGGCAATGAACCGGCGGCAATGAATAGACCCAGTCCGAGGTTGTGGCGTGTTATAATATATTTACAGCTCTGGGCTGAGTTTCAATTCAATCTTGTAACTTGGAAAATGTTCCAAGTTCCAAGTTTGAATTGTAACTCATTGTTAGCCCCGACATTTGCAGCTATCGCTAAAACTCGGTTCAAAACAAAAATAGAAAAACGAAATTTAATAGCAAAAAATTGCTAAATGAGCCCAAGCCCGCAAAAAAATTATAACCAAATTAATGATTTTACCAAATGCACAATATTTTGGCTATAATTTCTTGCCACAGTAGACCAATTTGGACGGGATTAAGATACCAAACTCATCCTTTTATGTTTTTCGTTTGAAGCGAGTTATTGGGCCGCAAAAATTTCGGCACACATCTAGAGCTTGTTCGATCGATCCGGGCCGTTTTTGGAAGTGCACTTTCATCGCAAAAAAATACTTCCGCAATTTCCTATTCATGAAAGCGTATTCTTCAAAGATGTCTACCAGGGCTGGATACCGTCACGTTCCCGTGTACCGTATTCCCGTATTTCCCGTGTTTTTGGCCTCCCGTATTTATGTTTCCCGTCTCCCGTTTTTTCGTCAATTCCCGTGAAAATACACCCCTAAGAATAGGGTTTTTGGTCGGGAAAATCCAATTTTGGATCCAACTGATAAGGAATTTAGTGGAGTAACAGCCAAAAAGGCCTTGGTTCACTTGTCAGTGGGAATAATGTAGGTTTATTGGCAATGAGGACGCGGGTTCAATTCCCTACAGTTATATATTATTTAAATTATTTCTGCCTTTTTTGGTTCATTTTTTTAATTATTACAAATCTAAAAAGTACATTACAAATAATTAAAGCACCAGAAAAAAATAAATTTTCTTTAGAAATGATGATAATTCTTGAATTTTCAACCAGAAGTCAAAAAAGAACTTAAACATTAATCAATTTTTTAACAGGAAAAGTGTCTCCGGCGGCTTCTATCGGTCAAAAATGTCATTAAAAATGACCAATTTTCTTAAGAAAAATAACTCAAAATTTCAAAAATTTCTCCCTATCACTTTTTTCCACTGCGAGCTTAATTGTGGATGATTTGAGAAAGAGTTTGTCAAAGGAGAATGTTGAGAACCTTTTTTGCTCCATAATATTAAAATTTACAATTTTGATTACGAGTAAAAAGATTGGCAAATATTTGTAAATTCCCGTTCCCTATTCTCAAATTTCCCGTATTTCCCGTGTTTTTGGCCAATCTCGTTCCCGTAATTTTTACGTCCCGTGCCGTTTTTTGGAATTCGATTTTCAACAGCCCTAATGTCTACTGTACACGACAGATACCAAATGATCTATGATGGCTTTTTGTTGAAAACATTGTCCCAATTAAAAATATTCACTTTCATGCAAAAAATAACAACGATAATGACAAGGACAGTATCATCGCCACTCATCAGCGTTTAATGAATACATAATATTATTGGATGTAGTCAATGTCAACGGTTCAACGGTAGTCCGTTATTCCTTTTTTTTGGTAAAAATTTTTTGCTAAAAAATTCCTTGAAGATTCCCGAAGATTTTGCATCTTAATAGATTTCTTAATTCATAATTTCTATCGAAAAGTTTAGGGGTTTTGGCCAAAAAATGTCCCCAACAACAATCCCGACCGTGGACACCACAATGCTGGTGGCCACCTCCCTGCAGTTCTTGATCTGCTCCTGCGGATTCATCATGAACGCATTTTTGGTGTTTGTGCTGATCAGAAACCGGTAAAAAAGTTCGAGTTCTACGAGTCTAGGAAACTAAACAAAGGATAAAATCCATTATCTGAGCCGAATTTTGTGTAAGGGCGGAGACGAAGCTTTTAATTTGAAGGCCGGAGCTAGAGCCGGAACCAAAATTGAGATTTTCCTTACACTTTGAATATCCTATTTCTGAGATTGTTAAAGCCTCATTTTTATTGGCGAATTGCTCCATGGAATCCGCGCCTGAATATAACCCAAACTCTTATTAGCAAACTCCGATCGGGTCCATGCGGCCTCCTGATCCTGTGGATGGTGCTGTTCGATGGGTTNAAGCCTCCCCCCCCCCCTCTCATCCACAGGTGCTCACCTTCTCCGGGCTCACCATCCCTCTGCTGGTCTGCTACTACGCCGAGGCCTACGGTCCTGTTGCCCATGTCATGTCCTCCTGGGTGATGTTGTTCGCCAGCCTGGACCGACTGCATGCCGTCCTCGCACCCATACAGTTTGGCATTTTTTGTGTTTATTTTTTTATTTTTTTCAGGCCTTTAGTCCATAATCTTTAAAAACCGGGCTGAATCCCATATGGATGTACGGAAAAAGTCATCATAAAACTTTATTTTAGCTACAAAAATTCGCTGAACTCGCGTCACAAATATATTGGCACGGCCATCTCCATCTCTGCCACACTGACCATCGGCTACCAAGGCTATTTCTATTATGGCACAGCCAAAGCGACTCCCGACAGGCAAAATACCTTAATCGAAACAGGAATTTACCATTAGTGGCCTATCTTATATTTTTAGCCCAAATTTGTAACGCACAATTAAATCGATCCTTGCTTTAACATAAAAGAATGTGCTGTAGAGAGATTGCCAATATCTCTTACACTGACAACTCGTACACCGATCACCGAGAATTCTCAAGCGTGATAACTCGGTTTAAACGCAAGCAACTTGCTCGTTAGAAAAATGTTTACAAAATGAGTCAGTGTCCATTAAAATAAAATTGGACCACTGAAAACAGAGTTATGGCCAAGAAATCAAATGTGCTGCAATTTGACCATACGTATGATAATTTTGGATAAAAGGCATCACGCTTATGAGTTGTCAGTGATAGAATGCCATGACTTGGACAATAAGGGAATGCGGCGCTAGTTTAAAGACGGCCTATCTTGAAAACCCATAATTTAATAGGGGGACCCTGTTCATTTGAAAAACCAACTTTTTTAAATTTTTTTACTTTTTTAACTACTTTTTGAGCAAAGAATTACAAAAAATAAAAAAAAACCTTTGTTATTTTTGCCTAACAGGGGAGGACCCTGTTAGTGGATTTTCAAGACAGGCCGTCTTTAAATTAGCGCATTTTAGCCCAGGAAATGATGCGGATAGCCAAATGGTTAAAAAAATTGGCCAATTTGACATACCGACCCCGTATTAAGTCCCGCTGCAACTAGTAATCCCCTTGTAATAGACCCCCCCCCCTCAAAGAGGGATTGAAAAATAAGTCCCCAGTGGGGCCCTAATTCAGTAAAAATACGGCAGTTTCTGGTCCTAAATAATATTATTTTTAGGCCCGTGTTTTGCATGCAAACCGATTTCATGTCGAGCTTGGCCGTGATGGTGGGCCAGTATCTGTTGCTCAGCCTGAACATTGGCACCTTTTTGATCTATTTGCTGATCTGGGCCCTCTTTTCGTGTAAAAGTACGAAAAAAGACAACAAATTTTTTTATCAAACATACCTAGTTTGATTGGCCTCCTCCTAAATTGCCTACCAAACATAATTGTACTTTTTTTAAAAAAAAATTTCACCGAATAACCATAAGAAAATCAAATTCTTTGTAATGAGGCGTAAGCCGAATAGGGAATAAGCATACAAAATTAAACTTGCAAATAATTCTAGTTTAAGGGCCTCAATTTGAGAGTCTAATCCAAAATGTAAAAAGCAGGTGGGTTTAGTGCCTTTTTCAATTTTTTGGGGTTGATGGCTTAAAAAATTCTAGAACATATAACAATTGGTGACCCCTCAAGGTTCACCGTAAATCCTGAGTTTTTTGTACCAATTTAATAGGGGGTTTTTGATCCTGTACTTATTGTCCTAACCGAATTTTTGCCAGTGGTACCCACTCTGTCCAACTCCGCGCGGGATCAGCGCGTGCTCCGATCACTTTTCCTGCTGATGGCCATCGTGTTCTGCTGTTGGATTCCCACCTCCCTGATCGGCCAGCTCATCCTGCCCCTCTTCCATTTCTCCCCAAACACCCAAAATGTCATTTTCCGCTTGGTCCTTCAACTCAACAAAATTGGGCAGGCCGCCAATGCACCGGTTCTCTACACATGCAGGTCGAAGTTTAGGAATTTTAGACTTCCAGGTCCGAATTGAACCGACACTTGTTGGTCGCTAGGTCCGCAATTGGTGTGTCACCACGCTCTGTGAGATTACTGTGAGATTCCAATTGCGGTCTCTTCCCTAATATGTACCAAGAAAAATATGATGAGTAGCCCCAGACTCTTATAGTTAAGATTAGAGAGTGGGAACCGAGTGGTAGAACTCTTGACGGATCAATGAATCCTAATAATGCGCAGTTAAGAAGACATTTCGAGAAGATTCGGCACTCCGTTCAACAATCTCTTAACCAATATAGCCAAGATTCGGCCAAACCAAATTTCGGCCAAGCCAACATGTGTCGGGATGCCGCATGTAGAACCTGCAAACGAATATGTGCATAGCCGGGATGCCCTAAAAAGTTCTTTAAATACTTAAACATCTTATATACTGGTGTTTATTTTGGTTTGATGGTCCAATCCTGGGGCAGCGGAACTGAACATTGGTTGACCGACATTTGTTGATCCACGAGGTCCGCAATTGGTGTGCCAAATGTCAGATCCAAAAATTCCCACATCCAGTCCATCAATGAATTAGGCTCTGTGTATATTCTCAACCAATTTCGGTCTCTTTCCCTCATATGCATCAAAAGACAATTACGTAACTGGGTAGTTCAGTGGTAGAATTCATGATGACCGAGGAACTCCTAATAAGATAGGTACGCGGTTAAGAAGCCGTGTCAAGAAGATTCGCACTACATCCAATAATCCTTAGTTATTACTATAACGATCCAACACAGCAACTAGGGAGCTAGGGAGATCTCTCAATCCGTTTCCAACAAAAGGGTGCGATACACTAAATGTGGATTCACGGTTCAGTTTCCCCTTTTAGTGCCGATTATCGTCGTGCGATGCGCAAGGAAATGGCCAATTTGGCATTTTGTTGTCGCAAAACTCAAATTGGCCCAGCCGAGCAGAGAATGATGGGGCAAGGAATGAGTACAAATGGAGGAACTTCCAACAATGTCCAGCACGTCCGGATAGCGCCGATGAGCCACAATTACATTTGAAAATTTGAAACAAATTACACAGAATAATAGAATAATGAAAATCAGTCTTGCATGATTTTTAAATATTTGGAAAAGTTATTTACACAAAGCTTTTTGATCCAACCTCACAATTTAAATGGGTCTCACTTGTCAGATTCTTACTAAAAAATGAAGTAATGGATATTTTGGTAATACCAAGAGTGATAAAAGTCGCCCAAATAATTACCGTATACTTTCTCACCCACCACTCCTACTCCAATTTCCAATTCCACCTGTTAAATATGCGTGCTGAGTCATTTCAGCCTAAAGTGAAAAAATGGGCGTTTCAGCCTAAAGTGCAAAAACAAAATATCACTCCCAGAAAACTTTTTTGTTAGACCCATTAGACCAAAAGTATAAAAGGAAAAGTTATGTAGAATTTCATGCTGATTCTGATGGTGTAAAAATTTCTATAAAATTCCGACAAAATGTCGTAAAATTTCAGAAAACCCCAAATTTTTGATAATTTCTACTTTGTTCGATATTTTTCTCGGAATTTTATAGAAATTTTTACACCAACAGAATCATTATGAAATTCTGAACAACTTTTCTTTTTATATTTTTGGTCTAACAGGTCTAACAAAAAAGTTTTCTGGGAGTGATATTTTATTTTTGCACTTTAGGCTGAAACGCCCATTTTTGCACTTTAGGCTGAAATGACATAGCACCTTAAATATGGAGAGTGAAGGACTCCATCATTTTAATAAATGAGCAAAACAAAGTACGGTAGCGGGTGAAGACCCCAAAAAATTCCACAAAAATGATAAATCTTATTATATGCTGGTCAATGAAAAAATTATATATGCTCTGGTCAATGGCGTGAAATCCAACTACTTAAAATGTTTTTCTTCCAAAATGAACAGTTATAACTACCGTATTCTATTTAATGTAAGCATTATTCTATATTACCGTATCTCGATACTATTGGTCTAACAAGATCTATCTAAAAAATTCTAAAGAGTCCTAATGGGCACCTTTTTAACTTGCTCAAAGGATCGTTTTTAATCGGTATACCCCACAACTCACGACGCGGCCAACTCAGTGCCACGCTCTAAAAACTTCTAATAAGATTAATGTTGCTTACGAAACTTCCGGTTCTACCCTCCGGGGTCGTAATTAAAGATGCATAATGCACTTTCATAATACTTATGCAATGTCAATATGCTGGTCAATGGCGTGAAATCCAACTACTTACATTGTATTCTGATCGTACATAAATTGCTCTGTTTTTGTAGTTTATAAAATCAATTTTCTTTTCCACATTGGGCCAATTAAAAATATTCGCTACGTTTCTTTACAAACAAAATAATGCCAAGGACAGAACTTTGATGCTCATCAATGCGATGAATATGTACCTAAATGTACCAGGCCCTCTGCTGATGAGTTCCTTACGACATTAAATTTTTAAAAAAAGTAAAAATAAATGAGAGCTTTCCAGCTTTAAACTCTCAGAAAGTAGGTGAATACCGTATTCCCTGTATTAGGACCCCGGGGTTGTTCAGAGGGAGGGTCTATTAGCTATTACAGCAGGGAGGGGACTAATTGCAGGGAGGGGAGCTAATATAGGAAATACGGTAATGGCGTTAGGACTTGCACATTGGCCAATTAAGTTTAACTTTTTTAACTTGTCAATCAAATCAACATCAACATCAAATCAAAATCAAAAGTCAAAACTGTAAAAAGCAAATTATACAGAATGTATCGATTTTAACCTTTTAAAATTAATTTCACATTAAAATTAATATTTTTATAAAATATGATTTTCTTCAATACTTGCTTTTTAGTTTTGTCCTAGCATACTTATTGTTTGGCCAATGTAGAATTTTTTTAACGGCCTAGCCTGAAAATCCACTTAAACTTAAACCCATTCAATGAAATTTGGTGTGTTATATGGTCGGCAGAAGGACATGACCCGGTTACCTAGCTCCCGAAAAAAGCCCCGACAAATCCAGATCAGAATTTGATCCATTTCCTCATATGCTTTTCAAGGTCTTCTCTTTTTCGTAGCATTTTCATGGACATTTTTAAAATTTTGACATGATTCGACATGATTTAGCACATGACAAATGTGGTCTCATTGGCTTAATTCTAGCTAGAGACCAGATTGAGACGAGATTTCCCGAGATTTTTGAGAAACTCGAATCGAGATCAATCTCGAAACTTTTAGGAATTTTTCGAGATTCTATGAGATTCTAGCGATTCAAGATCGATTTCTAACCCAAAGTCAGATGTCTAATTATGGAACAAGGAAATTAAAGAACAAGGAAATTAATGACTATTTTGAGAATTTTTTTGACCCCAACAAGGAGGAAGCATTTGTCCAACTGTTCATATTTTTTGAAAAAAGTTTTAGGTTTCTTGCCAACGAATAATGTCCTCACCAATAGTCCCCACCGTGGACACTACGATGCTATTGACCACCTCCCTGCAGTTGCTGATCTGCTCCTCCTGATTCGTCATGAACACATTTCTGGTGTTTGTGCTGATCAGAAACCGGTTTGGACAATTATTATGGACGATCAATTTGTTCGACTTCTAACTCGGACTCTTAATTCCTTTAGTCAACTCCGGTCGGGCCCTTGTGGCATCTTGATCATGTGGATGTTGGTATTCGATGTGTTGGCGGAATTCAGCTTGATATCTCTTCCTACGGTATACTTTTATTGTTTAATTACGAAATGTACCTAACATTATTATTTTTTGCTCACTTTAATTGCTAGAATCCATAAATTTGGAATTTTGACTAAAATATTGGGGATTTCTCAAGTCCTACCCCATTTGATGCAATTTTTCGATTAGCTTTCCGTTTATACCCTTACATCAGCAGGTGCTCACCTTCTCCGGGCTCACCATCCCTCTACTGGTCTGTTACTATGTCGAAGCATACGGTCCGTTCGCCCAAAACATGTCCTCGTGGATGATGATGTTCTCCGGCATGGATCGACTGCACGCCGTCCTGTTTCCCATACAGTTTGGCATTTTTTGGCTTTTAATTTATTTTCTAGAATGGTTGGTACAATAAATATTTATTAATTTAGCTACAAAAACTCGCTGAACTCACGGCACAAATATGTCGGCATGGCCATCGCCATCTCTGCCACACTGACCATGGGCTATCAAGGCTATTATTTTTACGACACAGCCAAAGCGACCCCTGACAAGTACGGTTAGGTAAATATGCTTATTAGGACCATGAGTTGAAGAAGTGGATCTCGAGATTAGAGACCGACGGGACTTTTGGGGATCGAACTCAATCCGACATTCTAAAAAAATCTCGAAAAATTCATAAAAGCGTCGAGTTCGATCTTGATTCAAGATTCTCGAAATTTGATCCCATACATCACACCTTTAGGCCCGTGTTTTGCATGCCGACCGATTTCATGTCCAGCATGGCGCTGTTGATCGGCCATTACTTTGTGCTCAGTCTGAACATCGGCACCTTTCTGGTCTATTTGCTGATCTGGGCACTCTTTTCGTGTAAAAGTACGGAAAAGAGAAAAGCATTTTTAGAATTGTTGGATGTAACGATCACAAAATTGGAACTGTAGCATTTCAGGTTCGATCCCGGAGCTAATTGTTAGTTCCCGGCTTTCCCCATAGGAGTGAATCCAACATTTCGGAGTCTTATTCCCATAGATGAGCCTGACCCCATGATGCCCATAGCCATCTTTTTAACCTATACTTTATTCTGTTTTCTCAACTGAACCACAATAATGACAAAAAATGGGCTTAAAAATGGGCTACAATATTTACCTATACCCACTTATACCGTTTACCCTGACCAGGAGCTGTGCAAAATATTCTAGGTAAACAGGCATATCTATTTACTTTTTTAAAGATACGGGAGGAGGGAATCCCCATGATTCAGGGGAAGTGGGAAGGGATTTGTTGACAAAACACCAATACTGTAAAAGTTGCGGATATTGCGGAATCGATTCAAAGCAGGATCTGGTTCTAGATTCTGGTTCCTCGATCGTTCTAATAAGCTCCTGATTAACTTGTGAAACATTTTTGATTTTCCAGTGGTGCCCACCCTCTCCAATTCCGCAACTGAACGGCGCGTGTTCCGTTCACTTTTCCTGTTGATGGCCATCGTGTTCTGCTGCTGGATGCCAAGTTCCTGGATCGGACAACTCGTCTCGTCTCCCCTCCTCCAACTCTCTCCAAACACCCAAAACGTCCTTCACCGTTTGGTTCAGCAACTCAGCAAGTTCGGACAGGCCGTCAATGCACCGGTGCTCTACGCTTGCAGGTCGAAAATTCGGGATTTCAGAACAACCTTGTCTTGAAGACAAAAAATTTGCTTCATAGACATTCATTTCTTATCTGGAATGTCCTCCAAATGCAATTAGTTCCGTCATACATAAATCCAACTTCGCTATTTGGCAGTACCATTTAAGTTCCTGAACTGAATCCAAGTGCAAACTAAATCCCGAAAATTGGCACATTTCATTGAGAATGGTAAGGATTTTCCAGCTGATATGTGCACTAAACTCACAAAGAGGAACGCAGATAATATTGTGCTAAAAAGTAAAATGGCGAAAAAAATGAATAAAAATGAAGCTTGCCATCTACATATGAGGCCATAAATTGCCTAGAACATTACCGTCGGTTTAGCCCCTGGAATCGGAGCCTCCTTGTCGAGTGTGATCGGGAAGGGATCGATCGACCCAAGGGTTTTCCCCCTCCGTCCCCCCTTCCCTCGGGATCCCTTTCCCCTGTCTGTCGTCTTTTCCTTCCCTTTCCCCGTGAATCACCTTCCCAAATCCCCGTCTGACTGACCAACTGTTCCCTCCCCTCCGCGTCCCCATTTAAACCCAATCTTTGTCTTTATCGTGGTTCAGTTGTGAATGTTCAGTCTGAGGGGATCTGTTGAATGGATTGGAAAGAGAGGGGGGAACAAAGGGGCTGGGTTGGGACACCCGCTTGCGGGCTCGTCCCTGGGAACGGTACCCTGAAGGAGTTGGATTCTCCCCAAATGGAAAGTGGGAATCACAGCTCCGGGACCGAACCCTAAAACATCCGAGGACCGGGATGGACCCCTAAAGGGAAAGTGTCCATCTCGTAGTCTCTCGACACTCCTCTAATCCGATAATGTGTTCCCCTTTTCAGTGCCGACTATCGTTGTGCAATGCGCAAGGAATTGGCCAATTTGTCATTTTTTTGCCAAAAAACTCAAATTGGCACTGTGTTTGAGCAAAGGGTGACGGGGCAAGGAATGGGCACAAATGGAGGAAATTCCAACAATGTCCAACAGATCCAGAGAGCGCCGATGAGCAACAATTACATTTGATGTGATGAAAATAATATAATGAACCCATTCATTACATATAGATGCCGTATTTCCTTTATTAAGTCACCTCCCTGTAACAGACCCCCTCTGAAGAGGGGTTGAAAAATAAATTACCTCCCTGCATTAAGACCCCCGGGTTCTTATTAGTGTTCCTCTTCAGAATTTCCTCATCTGATGAAGAAAAAAAACGAAGTTAGAGGAGAAAATTTCGCTTTTTTGATCATTTTTTAAAAGAGAATGGAAAATTTTTTTGCGTTTAATGAAGAAATTAACCCACTGAAAAATTTTTAAACATTTACCGTCTACTTCATCATTCAAAAATGGGGTCGAAAAATAGTGTCCCTCTCTTCATGACTGAGGTTGAAAAAATAAATCCTCCCCCTGCAATTAGTCCCCTCCCTGTAATAGACCCCCCCCCCCTCTGGAGTGGGGTTGAAAAATATTTCCCCGGGGGGTTAGTTAATACAGGAAATACGGTATATCGTTAATGCTGGCCAATAGTTTAAAAACGAAATGTGCAGAATTTTATGCTCAATTTTCTGGTATTTTTAATTTTTCGAACTTCAATAAAAATGTTCGAATTTCGAAAAACTAAAAATAGCAAAAGATTGAGCATAAAATTCTGCAAGACTTTGTCGCTGGCAGTTTTAGCCTAACAAGCTTAAAAAAAGTTTTTGGAGAACTTTTTTAGTTTTTGGTGATTTTTTGTAACGTCCATTATGGCATTTTTTGTAACTAGCCCAAACTCGCGCCTCCGGCGCTCATTTGTGCTAGTTCGTTTTTCCTTT
>LDKF01001138.1:0-48622 GCA_001026735.1 Rotylenchulus reniformis
ATTTCAGAAAATTATTCCAAACATTTTGGTCTTTAGTTTAGACATTGGTCTAAAATAAGCAAAATGAGCTATCAAATTTTTTTTTGCTAATTCTGAACAATGTTTTTAGGTGTAATCTAGCGTCCGGAAACCGAGCGGTGGAGCCTATTCGCCATTTTTGTTTCCGGCACAGGATCAAACAGAGGCGGCTGTTTTTGGAATCAATAATGAAGATGAAAATTTTTGCTTAAGATTACTCCGTGGCCACACGCGAAGCCGCCGGGAAAGCCCGAAATAGTATCCATTTGGACATAGATCCAAAACTATAAAAAGCAAAAAGGTTTAGAATCTTAAGATCCAACTTTTGGCCTAATTGGTTTTTCGAATTTCCTTGAAAATTTTTGAAATTTCCAAAAATTATCGATTTTTTGCATTTTTTCGAAATTTTCAAAAATTTCAAAAATTTTCAAGGAATTTCGAAAAACAAAAAGGCCAAAAGTTGGATCTTAAGATTCTAAACCTTTTTGCTTTTTATATTTTGGTCTAGCAATGTCTAAAAAAAAGTTTTTGTACGAAGGGAAGTTTTTGGGATCTTCGGTCCTGGGATCTAGAGACCTGACCAGTGTTTCCGATGATCCTCATTTTTCAAAATGATCTGATCCTGGATGTTGGATCATCAAAAATGATCTGATCTGATCCGACCCCCTGGATCAGGATCAGATCAGATCAGATCACGTCAGATCATGATCTGGATCAGATCAGATCACGTCAGATCATGATCTGGATCAGATCAGATCACCAGGATCATGATCCAAAAAAAAATTTTCCATCATTGTTTTGGAATTTTTTTTTTTTGAAAAATTCTTTATAGCTCTAAAAAGAGTTTTCATAACCCTTAGCCTTTACATTCGGCTTTTCTTAAGATAGTCTTTGATGTAAATCATCATTTTGTTCATACCTCGGNTTGTATCAAAAGATAGAACATAAAATTTATTAAGAAAAAAATTCCATTTTATTAAGAAAAAAATTCCATTAAGAACTAATTCCATTTGAATTGGCTCAATACAAGAATTTTTTCTAGGTTATGTTTAAGCCGAGTTATTACGCTTGTGAAAGGTCAAGGGTCGAGTTGTCAAGAGTCGAGTGGTCAGTGACACAGATTAGAAAATCTGAGAAAATCGAGTTTTTCGGAGGGAAGGCCGGGGTGATAGAACGGAGTCCGATTTTTCCGATGAATTTTTTTTATTCATTTTTAAAATATTTGTTGCTTTTTATTTGCTTATTTTGCAGCATAAAATCTGAAAACTCCAAAAAATTTCAAAATATTCTTTTGAACAGGCCTCGTCAACAAAGACTGAAAATAAACAAAGAAAATGCTGCGTTTTGGAAAAACATCAAATTGGTCGATTTTTTTTAAAGAAATTATGTTCTTATTTTAAAAATTTTCTTTGGGCAGCCCCTATCGGGATCACCGCCACTCTTCTATATAATGATTTTTCTTCAGTCCTCAAAAATTATCAATTTTCTTTTTCCGATCGACACCCTATAAAATGAAATTTTATTCAACAATCTTTAAAAATAATCAGTTTTTGCAAGGAGAAATGTCTGGATTCTTAAAAAAAATTTCCGGCAGCTCCTCGGATCCGCCGGCACCCCATAATTAATTTTGTCGAGTGTGAAAAATCTCATTTTGTCAAACTTATTGGCGATCGAACTGTCGGAAAAATTCCTGCTGATAAGAAATATCATCAATTTGTTAAAAAATCAACAATTTTTTTATTTATTAATGGTGAAAATTTAGCAATTTTAAGAAGTGTACTTTTTTCGACCCCATAATCTTTAATTTTTGCCCTTTTGTAATTTTTTTTTTCAGGCATCAGCGAGTTGGGAGCCCTGCTGGATTAAAGCAATCGGCTGTCAACAAAATGCTGTTGTGCCACGATGTGCTGGTCGACATTTGTCGCTTCTTGACCCGGCAACAATTGGCCAACAGTGTTGCCCTGTTGAGCCGACAATGCTGGCTGTCGCTGTTCCAGCCGGGCATGCCATTGCACACGTATCCCTGCCATATGGTCGATGAGCTGGCCATCTCTATGGACGACAACTTTGATGGCAAATGTTATAAAGAGGTTTTTTGTGCTTCAAAAATTTATAAATGAATGCTTGAGCCCTCAGATCGATCAATTTTTTTCGATTCGATTAATTCAGGGCTGCCAGAGGACCCAACCCAACAAAATAGGTAAGTACATCAGGCTCAAAATCGAAGATTTTAGTCAAAAAAAGTACACTTTATAAAAATGCAAAATTTTCACCATTAATAAATAAAAAAATTGTTGATTTTTTAACAAATTGATGATATTTCTTATCAGCAGGAATTTTTCCGACAGTTCGATCGCCAATAAGTTTGACAAAATGAGATTTTTCACACTCGACAAAATTAATTATGGGGTGCCGGCGGATCCGAGGAGCTGCCGGAAATTTTTTTTAAGAATCCAGACATTTCTCCTTGCAAAAACTGATTATTTTTAAAGATTGTTGAATAAAATTTCATTTTATAGGGTGTCGATCGGAAAAAGAAAATTGATAATTTTTGAGGACTGAAGAAAAATCATTATATAGAAGAGTGGCGGTGATCCCGATAGGGGCTGCCCAAAGAAAATTTTTAAAATAAGAACATAATTTCTTTAAAAAAAATCGACCAATTTGATGTTTTTCCAAAACGCAGCATTTTCTTTGTTTATTTTCAGTCTTTGTTGACGAGGCCTGTTCAAAAGAATATTTTGAAATTTTTTGGAGTTTTCAGATTTTATGCTGCAAAATAAGCAAATAAAAAGCAACAAATATTTTAAAAATGAATAAAAAAAATTCATCGGAAAAATCGGACTCCGTTCTATCACCCCGGCCTTCCCTCCGAAAAACTCGATTTTCTCAGATTTTCTAATCTGTGTCACTGACCACTCGACTCTTGACAACTCGACCCTTGACCTTTCACAAGCGTAATAACTCGGCTTAAACATAACCTAGAAAAAATTCTTGTATTGAGCCAATTCAAATGGAATTAGTTCTTAATGGAATTTTTTTCTTAATAAAATGGAATTTTTTTCTTAATAAATTTTATGTTCTATCTTTTGATACAAAGAACATTTTTCTAGGTTGTGTTTAAGCCTAGTTATTACGCTTAGAATCGGTCAGGGGTCGAGTTGTAAATTGATCCCTCTAATCTAACCCCAGGTATTTTGGTGTCATTCGGCTCAGAATTTTTTAATTAGAACTGATCCGCCGCTTGGAAAACTACTGCTTTTGTATAAATGTTACCTAAACTCTCCACTCTCCAGGAACTGGAATTTTTTTATCCAATATAACAATATCGGATATGCATGTACATATCCTACTGTTTTTTCCTGGGTTTTGTTGTTTTTTTTTTGTTGTAACATTATTCAAGAGCAGTCCGTGTTCGGACAATTCTATAGTGGAGAAAAATTGTAGGGAAAACTTTATTTTAGACCTCGTTAGACCAAAAATATAAAAGGCAAAGTTGTGCAAGGGGAAAACTTTATTTTAGACCTCGTTAGACCAAAAATATAAAAGGCAAAGTTGTGCAAGGGGAAAACTTTATTTTAGACCTCGTTAGACCAAAAATATAAAAGGCAAAGTTGTGCAAGAAATTCGAAAAACTAAAAGGACCCATAATTTTGCCTTTTACATTTTTTGGTCTAGCGCAAGGTCTAAAATAAGTTTTCCCTGCAATTGTCCTTCACTATCGAATTCGGGCGCTAGCAATTCTGCATATATTTGCCTTGCTATAAAAAGTAAGTATGTTAGGCTCTCATTTGGCATTTTTTCCTAAAAAAAACCCCAACACCGTTAAATTTATGAAAATTTTAGGCATCTTGCGTGACCATCTTGTCGACTGGCAACAAGGTCAGATCTGTTTTGCTGCAGTTGGACAATGATGATCGTCCAGCAGCAATGGTGCTGGAAGAAGCGGTGACACCTCCAAGCCATGTTCGGTTCAAGGTGGTCAGTGTTCAGCTGAACGCGTTGCTTGACCACCGGCAAATGTTCGTTGAGGTTTTTTTTATGGGAAATGATTTTGAAATGGAATTAGAGCAATGTAATATTTTTTAACAAGAAGAGAACATTTTATTTGCAAAACGCTAAAATGCAGCATTTGCCTATATTTTGTTTAAAAAAAATTTAGAGAAGAATGCGACAAAAAATTGGTAAAACGCCACATGCTCCAATCTGGCCGAAAACTTTTTCTAAGCTTGCTAGGCCGAAATATAAAAATCATTGTCAACAGTTTATTCTCTATCTTTATCTATTTTTAGTTTTTCGAAATTCGAACAAAAAGTTCGAAACATTTTAAAATGTCGAAAAATAGGGGTTTTCAGGCATTTCTAACAACAGACCCTACCCCCCCTGCATGTAAGTGAGCCTGATGATATTGTTCGATTGGTTGTAAACCCGTGGCAACCCCAGAAATGGGAGAATGCCGCCTGGGTTGCGGAGCGCGAAAGCGTCTGATCCGTATAAGTTTAAAAAAATCGACCAAAAAATTGAAATTTTCGCAAAAACCCCATTTTCTGTAAATGGCAAAAATTTCGAACTTTTTGTACCAATTTCGAAAGACTAAAAATACCTAAAGATAGAGAATTCTGCACAACTTTGCTTTTTACACTTTTGGCCTAGCAAATATTTAAAAAAAGTTTTCGACGAGATTGGAATGTGTGGCAGTTTTTTTAATGACCCATGTGGCGGTTTTAAACATTTTTACATTAAAATTCACCTTTAAAGTATCCCGAGCCGCGTGAACTTTGCGGAACAATTGGATCTCGGCAATTTCTTGCTGCCTACCTACATTTCACATGATACATCACAGTAGGTTATGCTATCTTTTTTTTAATAATATTTATTTCGTTCGCAAGGTACCATTGGTACACTGACAGCAAACATAAAGAAATACAACAATAACTTGTAAAAGTCAAAATCATAAAATTGGTGAGCAAACGCACGAAAATATGTGAAAAGCACGGAAATAGACAAATGAATTAATGATCCAAACCGTTCAAATCCAGTTCTTCAATTAATTTTTTAAACTTTTCTGTGCTAGAGGCTTCTATTATTTTTTTGGGCAATTTATTCCAATTGGTAACAATCCTTGTGAAAAAATTTTTTATTGCGTTGTTGGGTAATACTTACTATGTTGAAGTAGATGCGGTCTTCTACATGCTCTTTTTGTAAAATTGAAATATTTTTGAGGGTCTAAATGTGTTCATCCGTTAATGATTTTATGGACGGTAGCCAAATCCACTATCCTCCTTCTATTAGCTAGTCAATGTATTTATTCCTTAATGGGACATTTGCGACCCAAAACCAAAAAAAAGATTTTTCTTAAAAGCATCTCAAAACGACTTCCCTGGAATAATTTTTGACGCAGAATCCGATTTTGACGTCCATTATTTTGTAATGCGGCATCCCTGCCATGCATTATTTATAGCGGCACATATATATACATAGCCGGGATGACGCAGCATTACAAAATAATGGACGCCAAATCGGATTCAGCTTCAAAAATCCCTAGGGAAGTCGTTTTGAGATGATTTTATATGCGAAAAAATAATAAAAATAATATTCGTTATGTGCACAAAAAGATAAGTATCTAAATATTGATTGGCCACAAGCAGGGCTCCATGATTAGTCAGCACCAAATTATTGAATTATTCATTTAAAAATAAAAAAAAATAAATTTTTAATATCAATGATTTGACAAAATTCAATAATCTGATAAATCCGATCTCGAATTCAAACTCATCACTTCCAATTCCTAGTTTTTTTTTTGAAGTTCATAAAATTGACTAGGCTATCGTGTTCAGCGCCCAAAAATATCCCTAAAATCTTTTTGAGTAATTTTCAAAATGGATGAGTCCCAATGTTTTTTGCACTAAACTTTCCTTTAAAGCATCCCAACCCGCCTGGACCATCGCAAGTTGGAACTGCTGGACCTGTTAGCCGGCAATTTTCGCGGTGCCAGCCTGCTGTTCGCCTATTTTTTCGCACCATTCAATGACCGCGCTGGCTGCTCTAAATTTTTGTCGTCCAACGAATTTTTTGCCCGGTTCTTTGACATCTTTGATGTGATCAAATTTTGGGGACCCTCCTTATCCATCAAGGTTTGCTATTTGTTACTAATTTTCGGAATTTATATCTGCTTTGCCATCTTTTTTCTCTGTGACTTCACTAGCCTATTATCTTTAAATTTTTTAGGAAATAAGAGAGGCATATAGGTTATAGGAAAGGATATGACTTTATGTTTGCCCTTTTTAGGGAGCACCAACAATTGAACATCAGCCATTACTTCTGCTTCCGGGTCTGATCCGCCACAAGACACAGTTGCTGTTCGAATGCGAATATGCCGATTTCATGTTTGGGGTGAACGAAATTGTTGACTGGCTACATTTTGGCAACCCATCAAACAAGGGTGAGCCATAAGTGAGAGTTTGGCCCCCTAAATTCTGGCAAAAATTTTCGGCGCTATATGAAAGACGCCCATTCTTGGGACTCTAAATTTTTTTGTGTCCCAAGACTCAAAACCTCTCATTTTCATTATTTTATATACACCAGTGTAATTTTCAAGCAAATGTGAATTTTAAAAAAAATCTGCCGTATTTTATGCGGGCGGCACAGTTATTTTTGAGTCACGGGACTCAAGTCCCAAGAATAGGCGTCTTTCATATAGCGCCAAATTTTCTACTAGGGTTGTTGGGCAAAAAACTTGTTCTTCGAAAGAATTTAGTGGGAATAGAGTTCCAAAAGCTGTACGAAAAATTGGAAAAGTAAATTTATTCACAGAAGGTGGGGGCGAGAGTATAACTCGAAAAAATTACGGATATACTTATGACTTTATTAAGCTTTATAAAATATTATTTTTTCTGCTTATTATTTTATGAGCTTACTGTATAACTAATTTCGGAAAATGGGTTTTGAAAAATTTTCTACTAGGGTTGTTGGGCAAAAACTTGTTTTTCGAAAAAAAAATCGTACTCGTACTCTTCATGCCACGTTTTTCTTACTCCTCATACTTCGTATTCTTACCTCGTACCACATTTTTCGGCCCCTCGTATTTTATACTTGTACTCGTAGATAGTAACGAGTATTAGTAAAATGGAAACTGGGCGCTGATTGAATTGTTTTTTGAACCTGTAATTTTATAAAGCGAATCTTTCACTGACGATCACACGGAGAAAAGGTGTTTATTGTTAGAGAAAGTTTGTAGAGGAAAACTTTCTCATAATAAATTAGTAAAAAAAATTATAATAAATATTGATCCAAAAAAAATTTTTTCGACACTGGAATTTTTTTCGCTGATTTTATGAGTTCTATAAATATTGTTTTTTGCCAATTAACTTCTTATTATCAGCTTTATTATCCTTTTTTAGCGTTTTTTCAATCTTAATATGTTATTGAAGACGATAAAAATTCATTTTTTAGAACGGATTTTGTTCATCAATGGTATGGCCTTTCCATCATGTCAATGTGCTAAGCAATGGATGGAAAAGCTGGAAATGGAATTGAAGAAGGTAAAATTGGCTCTAAAACAGCCGCTTACAGTATGCATAAATTTGAAAAAGATTAAAATTCCCAGCTCATTCTAATAGTAAATATATAAAAACGAAAAATTTGAGTGATGTCAGATTTGTAGTATGATTTCATATCGATCTATCATTTTATCATATTGGGGATTTTGACATAACAACAGATTCTTTCCCCTAAATTGGACAAAAAATAATCAAACTTAGTTAAAACACATCATAGATTTGTTTCATACTAGATACAAATCTCACAATAGATCGTAACTCAGCCCATATGAACACCCTCGGGCAACTTCAGAGCTAATAAGGGCCAAAATAGCGAAGAATAAAATTAAAATTGAAATTTGATAATTTTTTGACCGAAAATTCGAAATAATTTTTATACCATCAGAATCAGCATAAAATTCTGAAAAATTTTGCTTATTACTTATTATACTTTTTGTCTAACTTCTCTATCAAAAAGTTTTTAGGGACTACTTTTTTTCCATTTTGGCACTTTTGGCCGAAACGACATAGCACCGCTAAGGTGCACTATAATACCATTTTTTGTATATGTAATTACCAATAATTTTTCTAAAATTTCAAAATAAATATTTATTTTTTTTGTTTAGAAACTCCTAAATGCTGCCGAAACTAAGCGCTACTACACATTGTACCTTAATGGCCCGAAATATGATGAAAACACGAATACACCAACAACATTGTGTATTACTGGTCAGTCAAAACTCTGAATAACTAATTTTGTATAATATGGTGTCCGGAGGCACCAAGCGAAAACGAACAATTGGGCATCAAAAAATACGATTTTTATTACATTTTTACTTTGGTTTTATAGGTCCGAGCAGTCGGCACCCTTAGTTTTTCAATAGGGGGCTAACTTTTTAAGGGCACTGGTGGAGATAGCTTGAAGGCCTGAAAAAATTTTGGTGAAAAAACAGGTATCTGGCAGCGCGGGATTACAAGATTAAAATTAATAAAAATGTCATAATTTTTGGCGCCCAATTGTCCGCTTGGTAACAAATTTTATCGGTGCCTAATTGTCCGAAATCTTAGTGCACAATTGTCCGAGACTCGTAAAAATTATATAGTATTAGGACCAAAGGTCTTTTTCACATTATCAGTGCTCAATTTTTTTTTGTTGCTAAATTAGCAAAATGGAGATATTGTGGGTTTTCGTTTTCATACGTACTGAGATCGAATCTGATGTTAGTTTTATTAGTTGATTTCATTTACCGTAAAACCTGTATTATAACCCCCCTGCAATTGAACCCCCTGTACTAGACCCCTCCCCCCCCTCTGGAGGGGGATTGCAAAATATAACCCCGGGGGTTATAATACAGGTTTTACGGTAATCTATGAGAGGGGGGGATTAGATGTTTTGGAGATATGTATTGTTTCGAAAGTACAAAACATTACAAATTAAAAAAGAAAAATCTTAGCTTTGATGGAACCAAATTAAAAAAATCTAACATCAGAGAGTGAAAACACCGGAATAAAATTGCAAAAAATAAAAAAAATAATAAAAGAGATAAATTCAAGAGATAAGGATAAAGGAAAAAATACCGGAAAAGATCGGTAACAAGATCAAGAGCATCAACAAGACTTCAAAAAATTTTTTCTCAAAATTTTATGAATTACGAACATTTTCAAGTAAGTTTGAAAAAGCAAGAAGTCCAAAAAACGGATATATTTTTTCTACCTACCTACAGTATATTGAACCTTTCTAACAGTGCTGGCCAAAAATTATGACACGCGTGAGCAACTCATCCACGACCCGAGGCATGCCAGGCTCCCAACAGGCACAGAATTTGGCGGAATCCAGCCTTTTCGCCCACGGAGGTTGTTTGAAGTATTTCATCGAACAACAATATCCGATGATGAACAATGAACAAAAAATCATTCGAATATTTATCTAATTTTTTTTTAATTTTAATGCTCTTCTCCTTTTGCAATATTCATTTTATTAAAATAGAATAAATAAAACTGATCCCAAAATTGGGTATTTGAATAACACAAACAAATAATGCAGTTATCCAAATTTTTGCGTTATAAATTTGGATCAAATGAAACCCACTAATGTAAGAATTATGTTTGCTTTAAAAAATAGAGCAAACAATTAACTCAGGGATCGCAACTCGCTGGCCCCTGAAAAGTACAACAGTGTTGAAATTTTTGTAAATTTGATTTTTTTCGGAAAATGTCCATTGTTTAGGGCAATTTTATGTAAAAATATCACCATTGAGGATTGCTGGCAGTCCGATAGGAGCCGTCTAAGAAAATTTTGAAAATAGACCTTATTTTCTTAACCAAATCAGTGACAATTCAGATTAATTTACTAATGCTATCGTTTTCATGCAAAACAAGAAGTTGCAAATTTTATGATGTTTTAAACTTATTTTTTATTCAGGCCATAAATTAGAACAGAGATTAATCCAATTTTTGATCATCATCCCAAGAATCTGTGCTCCTCAATCTGGGTCGCGCGTCGGTAGTCTCCAAATTCTCATCATTGCCAACAGACTAGGAAGTATCATTGCCAAGGTGCCAACTGCTGGTGGTGTTCCCAATTGGAGCCAGATTCGCTCTATGCTCAACTTCTTTCAGCAGACAGCAGAATTTGCGCAATTTGATTTCGCTGCCCTGTCCCGAGTTGTTGTGCGAGTTTCCCTAAAAAATGAAGACGACAAATAAAAAATATAGGTAGAAATAGCCTGATTATTTCTCCGGAAAATTTAATAATTTTAGAGGAATTTATAAAAAAATTGAATTATACGAATTTTTAAAATCTTTCGAAAAACTTCCAAAACAAGCAAATTTTTGCATGTATTCAAAATGGAATAATATTCTAACATGACCTAAAACTTTTAGTTTAAGGTTTATGCTTTTTTACACTTGCAGCCAAAACAACACACTCAGCGTGTTTTTTTTAATTTCTATTCAGGATCATTCTATAATTTATCTGAATAATGAACACATTTTTAAAATAAATTCTTACATGCTAGTGGCAATTATACAATGGACATTTGCGGAGTCTGGGTCGCTCCCTCATCCCCACACCCAATAAAAAAAAATTTTTAATCCCAAAAAAATTATATAGGAGAAATTTTTGGGCACTACTTTAAAGAAGGCCGTTTTTGAAAACCCACAAATTAACAGGGTTAAAAACTATTAACATCAAAAATAGTTTTTT
Source organism: Rotylenchulus reniformis (assembly GCA_001026735.1). Lineage (NCBI taxonomy): Eukaryota > Metazoa > Nematoda > Chromadorea > Rhabditida > Hoplolaimidae > Rotylenchulus > Rotylenchulus reniformis. Next base: position 10,762 of record LDKF01001138.1, read on the forward strand.
TTCAATTTTTTACTGTTTTAACTACTTTTTGAGCGAAAAAGTGCAAAAATACAAAAAATTTTTTTTTTGGTTTTCAAATGAAAAGGGGGGACCCTTTTAGTAGGTTTTCAAAAACGGCCTTCTTTAAAGTAGTGCCAATTTTTGTGTTTCTCTAAATATCGAGGCTGAAAAATATTCACCACGGCGCAAAATTTACGGCTGCAGGTGAATGATGTCTGTTGCTTTTGGCAGGTTTGGCCAAAGTCGGCAGGCTCGTTGATGTCTGAAAAGCCGGGCAAATGTATTAAAAAAATAATAATTTTGACATATGGGCCATTGAGAAAAACTTATCCGAACACGTCTTCTGGAATTGTTCGTCCAATTTATAGCCCTGATGGAGGCATGCGCAAATTCCACCGGAAGCCATAGGGCCGGCTTGATCACCCAGGGTCGGACACAATTTGCTCGCTAAAAAGAATTTTTTTACAAATTCAAAATTTCTCCCCAATCGTTGGTTTTGTCGCAAAGATTCAATTTTGGGACCCAATGACTCAATTTCGGAGAGGACCACCTATTAGGCGCGCATTTCGGCCGAGGAGGACCACTGTCCTCCTTGGAATTATGGGAGGCGTCGAAATTGTCACATAAATTATTAAATTTCGAATTTCATGGCAATTTTCGTCTTTTTATTTTACCGCAATCTACAAAATTATTTGGCAATAGAGCTTATTTTTGCTATTTTTTGAAAATAGTTTATTATAATTAAAATTATTTTTGGCATTAAAATTCATTCAAACCCCTGGATTGACTTGGTGGAAGCTGACAGAGTGGTGGTTCATCCTGGAATTTTTTTCTCATTTTTTCGCGAATTTTTAGTTATTTTTTTTTGTATCACTCATGCAACAGGCGTTCCGTCGCACACGCAAATTTTCTGAAAAAGAAAAATGATTTTTATGATTTAATTATTCTACGCTCAAAAATGAAACAGCAAATTTCCAAAACACAACCTACCCCCTCCTGCTTAAATTTTTGTTATACAATTTTGCAAAAAATGTGACACTTCCCTTCAATATTAATTTTAGAATAAATATTAATTTAAGTATTTGCTGGCGGTCCGATAGGGGATACCGGAGAAAATTTTGAAAATTATGTATTTTTCCTAAGAAAATTGATAATTTTTTAAATCAAAATTAAAAATTTTAAAAAAGGTGGCGCAAACTGTGGCAAAGGAAAAAATGTGGAAAAAATATGGCAAATTCCACATAAAATCTGGCTGTATCGCTGGACACATTTTAAATGTAAGGATGGAAAGTTGTTTAAAAAAAGATAAGAAAAATCCGCATTTATATTCCGATCAGCGATCAGATGCAGCTGATGAGGCAATCGAATCCGCCTGTGAACAGCATCGAGACAAACACCACCACTACCATCATAATAATGCTCGTTTTTGCGCCGCCCATACCGCCCGCCGACTGGTTCTGGGGGATGTTCTGCGTTGTTTCTGAAAACATAAAAAATGTTTTGGCCGATATGGCAGGGGGTCAGGTCAATAGAACCCAGTTCATTAGAACCCAGAAACTTCCTTCATTCAAAAACTTTTTTTTAGACGTTGCTAGGCTATAACTATAAAAGGCAAAAAAGTGAAAAATTTTAAGACCCCAATTTTGGTCTTATCGGTTTTTCGAATTTCCCTGAAAAATTTTGAAATTTTTAAAATTTTCAAAAAATGCAAAAAATCGAAATTTTTTGAAAATTTCAAAAATTTCCAGGGAAATTCGAAAAACCATAAAGACCAAAAGTGGGGCCTTGAAATTCTACACCTTTTTGCTTTTAATACATTGCGGGACCTACCAAATATAAAAAAGTTTTTGAATAAAAGTTTCTGGGTTCTAGTGAGCTGGGTTCTATTGAGGTGTAGCCTATGACAGTTCAGTCGACATCATATCGAACATTGCCAAACATGAGGTAAAATGGTTTGAAACCAAACCCCAACTGTCCAAACCATTTGATTGAGGAGGTTGTCTCAACACATGCTGAATGTTTTTACACATTTTCTTCGCTCGAACATAGTCAAACCATCATCCTAACATCAAAACACCGATGAAAACATATGCGTTGACCATTTCGGATGAACAAAAAACAGTTTTGGAGAGTGGGGGGTTATACTGTATTAGTAGAAAAACGGTGCTAGTAGGGCTTTAAAAAACCGCCATATGGGCCAAACTGGCTGAAAATTGTTTTCTAGGCTAGTTAGGGGTCGAAGGTATAAAAAGCCATTGTGCAGAATTTTATGCTCTATTTTATGGTCTTTTTATTTTTTCGAAATTCGGCCAATTTCATTATTTTTTGAAAATATCGAAAATAGGCTTTTCATGAAAATTTCGAACTTTTTGGTCGAATTGCGAATAAATAAAAACGATCAAAAGATAGGGCAAAAAAGTCTGCACAATGGCATTTTATAGGTTCGACCTAGAAAGCTTAGAAAAAAATTTTCAGCCAAATTGGCCCATTTGGCGTTTTTTAAGGTTCTATGTCGATTGATCCGAAAGTGCAAAAATGATAAAATGCATGTAGAGACTACAAAATGCCTAAAATTCAATAAAACCCCCAAATTACTCCGTTTTCGGACTCGGTCATAAGTCACCACATTAAAGACCTCGCGATAAAATACACAGCAGAATAGAATTCGCCATAGTCTCTAAAAATTAATTTTATTTTTTTTGGAGGCCTGTAAAATTGAAGTGCAAAAAATCCTAATCTTTAAAAATTTACGAAACCTTAGAAATATTTTTGAAAACTCCGAAAAATTCAAAAAAAAATTCTACAGGTTAAATAGCTAGGTTTGCATTTTTTTGAAAACTTGACACCTGCGCAAAAATTTATGAAAAATCTTCAAAGGCTTGGTTTTTTATGTGTTTCAATTTTACACTCCTTCAAAAATTGGTAGAAAAAATTTTTTCAAAAATTTTCAAATTAGCTTAGGAACTCTAATGAACTCTAATATAATTTTGGGGTTTTATTAAATTTTAGGCATTTTGTAGTCTCTACATGCATTTTATCATTTTGCACTTTCGGATCAAACGACTCAGCACCGTTTTTAACGCTCTAGCACCTAGAAAAACAACCAGCAGAGCAGAGAACCACGGAACAGTGTGTGGGGATGGGGATGGTGTGTGGCGGCCGGTGTGTGGCGTAGCTTATCAAACCTAAAAACATTTTTGTGAGATTTGTTAGACCAAAATTATATAAGACAAAAAGGTGCAGAATTTTATGCTCTATCTCATGATATATTTAATTTTCTGAAATTCATTGGAAAACTTTGAAATTTCCGCTAAAAACATGATTTTTCCATTTAAAATTAGTATGATTTTTTCGAAAAATTCAACTTTTTCTAAGGAAATACAAAAAATTAAAAATACTATTCGAATCAGCATAAAATTCTGCACATTTTTGTCTTTTATAGTTTTGGTCTGACAAGTCTTACAAAAAGTTTTAGGCTTGATAAGCTTCGCCACACACCGGCCGCCACACAACGGGGTGTACCGGAGAACCAACCCTTCAACGGCTTTCCGTTGCACAGGTCTTCTCTGCAGTAGTCGCAACTGTATTTGTCACCGCCATTCTCACATGGCCTCCTGTTCCCTTCATATCTCTCCTTGCACACCTCCTCATTATCTGCGCACCCTGCCGAGATGACTGTGGGAAAACAAATAGGTACGTCGTTCGTCGTCACCTTTTTTCACGGTAGAGGAGATTTGAGTGTGGGCGTTTGAGTGTGGAAGCTAGAAAGGGGTTATAACTCAGCTCAAACGCAACCTACAGAAACAAGGTTGGTGTCATTAGATAGGCCTAAATGTCTGCTATAAAAACGCAAAAGAGATCATCCGGATTGGCCTAGTGAGAAAAAAGTTATGGCCAAATCTTTGGCCAAAAACATAGGCCTATCTAAAGACACTACCCTTGTTTCTCTAGGTTGCGTTTGAGCTGTGTTATAACTAGGGTTGAGCGGGATCGGGATCCCGGCTGATTTTCGGGATCGGGATTTGCCAGAGTCGATCCCGATCCCGATCCCGGATCCCGAATATCCCGAAAGTCAATCCCGATCCCGGATCCCGAAATCCCGAATTTTTTTCGGGATCGGGATTATCCCGAAATCCCGATTTTTTTTTCGGGATTTTTGGTAAAAAGCTTCAAAATGCCGAAAAATTTAAATGAATTGATCAAAAATTCAATAAAAATTTGGATGAACTCAACCACTCTCATCAATTTCATCAAGCATCTCTTCATTTACTGGTTCTGCTGAAGGGCCCATCAACAATTGGTCCAAATTTGCTTTAATGACCAATATATTGTCAACCATTTCGGCAGACAATCTATCAATAAATAAAATTTCTGTTCATAATATTGGCTAGATTTTCACCTGTTTCTTAGTGTATTTGCATAGATGAGATAATTTTTAACGAAATGCCTCTATCTCAAATAGGGGTCCACCCCATAATATCACCTTCCTTTTTTTATTATATATGTGACAGACCGACAGCCAACAGAATGACACTTTTTTAAGCCTGTGAATTTCACTAAAATTCCAAGGCTTATGAAATTTTTGGCAACAGCCTCTGAACTTTTTAAAAACTTTAGGCCTATGGCCTATGGAAATTTCTGAAAAACAACGTCTAAGAAATTCGAAAACCCAAGTCCTAAGGAATTATGCCTAAGAGTCCCAAAAAAGATTCAAAACAGAATTTCAGAAATCAGGTCTATGGTTTTCAAGAAAAATTTTATGTTTTTTAGAAATTTTCCTTACAAATTCTCTAAAAACAAGCAATTTAATTTCTCAAAATTTTTTTCNTCGATTTTTTGGCTGGTGATATTTTGTGTGCGGTGATATTATGGGATGACACCCTCAAATAGGGTGGATGGGAAAAGGGACAAACAAAAAATATGGGTAGAGAACATAATAAAAGTGGTGAGAGAACAAAAAAGGAGAAGAGAAAAGGTTAGAATACAAAAGGTAATTTGGCTTAATGTTGAGCTATATTCAAACGAAGATTGGAACTGTCCGATTTCTTAAGAATATAATAATAATAATAATATTTTTCAAAAAATTCGGGATCCCGATCGGGATTGAAATTCTGAATTTCGGGATTCGGGATCCCGCTTCGGGATCGGGATTGGCCATTTCGGGATTTCAATCCCGAATCCCGATCCCGAAGCTTCGGGATCCCGGCCGGGATCCCGATCCCGCTCAACCCTAGTTATAACCTTTTTTTCTAGCTTCCACTCTCAAACGGCCACACATGTCCTGTTGGTGCTATGGCGTTTTATAAAAAATGCCATTATGGGCGTTTTATAAAAAAGTGCCAAAACCTAATATGTTCCCCAAAAACTTTTTGTTAAGACTTCTTAGACCAAAATTTCTAGGGAGAAAGTTGTGCAGAATTTTATGTTCTATCTGCTAGTAATTTTATTTTTTCGAAATTCGGCCAAAAAGTTCAAAATATTCCCTAAAAAACCTTTTTTTCGGTATTTTGGGAAAATTTCAAACTTTTTGGCCGAATTTCGAAAAATTAAAAATACCATTCGAATCAGCATAAAATTCTGAACAATTTTGCCTTTTATACTTTTTGTCTAACAAGTCTAACAAAAAAGTTTTAGGCCAGATTGGCACATTGGCGATTTTTTTTAAAGCACCTTTTTCTAACCCCTCCTCCCCCGCAAAAGACTACCTGACATTTGGGGATTGATACTTAAGTGGAGTTTGTGGACCCCCATTTCCCGCCACTCCAAAGCAAAAATTTTTTAAAAGCAAAATGATCATCTCAAAGCAAAAGATTTAAAAAATGAAAATCCGGTAAATTCGAATTTTTCGGAGGAATCTCGCCCGCGGGGGTGTTGGGGTGAATGTCTATTCCGCTCGAAGAAAAATTTTCACGATTTTAAGTTTTAATGGGAATTTAAATTTTATTTTCAATATTCTGCATGATTGCACAATTTTCCGGGTTTGGCTTGAGGGTGCTGGGTCGTTTTAAAAAAAAGAATCAAAACTCAATATGTCTTCTAAAAACTTTTTTGTTAGACCTGTTAGACCAAATGTATAAAAGGCAAAGTTGTGCAGAATTTTATGCTCTATCTGCTGGTATTTTTACTTTTTCGAATTTCGAACAAAAATATCGAAAAAAGTCAAAAATATCGAAAAAAATACGGTTTTCCGACTTTCTCAAAATTTTTGTTGTTCGAAATTCGAAAAATTTTTTATACCAGCAGATAGAGCATAAAATTCTGCACAACTTTGACTTTTATACATTTGGTCTAACAGGTCTAACAAAAAAAGTTTTTAGAGGACATATTAAGTTTTGATTCTTTTTTTAAAACGCCCATTATGATAATTTTTTTAAAACGCCATAGCACCGGCTTGAGGACCACTTATTATATCTTGAATCAAACGCAACTTAGAAAAACAATTTGTTATCAAAAAATGGGGCAAAAAATTAGCTACAAAAATAAGCCCAAGCTCATTCGAATTGGCCCACTCCAAAAAAAGTTAGAGCCAAAATACTGTGAATTTGTCCACTAATAATATTTTGGCCATAGCTTTTTTTACAGTGAGCCAATTTGAATGGATATAGGTAGGCTAATTTTTTGCTCTTTTTTTGATAATAAAATTGATTTTCTAACAAGTTGCAATTGAGCCAAGTCATGACAAATTCTTTGCGGCCCAAGGTTAAAGGGACATTTGCGGCCTATTTAAATTGCTAGGCCGCATAGGTTTGGGTCGCAAATGTCCCACCATCATCTTCTAGAGAGCGAAGCCAACAATCTCTTGGTAAGGGCCCAGCAAACTGCTTTATATACCGTATTTCCTATATTAAGTTGCCTCCTTGCAATTAGTCCCCTCCATGTAATAGACCCCCCCCCCTCTGCTGAAGAGGGGTTGAAAAAAAATCTGCATTAGGACCCCCGGGTGTCCTAACAGCTTGCCTCTTCAGAATTTTTTCTTTAGATGAAGAAAAAACGAATTTAGAAGAGAAAATTTAGCCTTTTTGATCATTTTTAAAAAAGAAACTGATAATTTTTTTTAAGTTTTATTAATAAATTAACACTATGAAAATTTTTTTGACTAGCATGATTATAGTAATCGCCATGAAGACATTTATCGTCCACTTCATCATTCAAAAATTGGGTCGAAAATAGTGCCCCCCTCCTCTTCAATGGCTAAGGTTGAAAAATAAATCCTCCCACCTGCAATTAGTCCCCTCCCTGCAATAGACCCCCCCTCTAAAGAGGGGTTGAAAATAAATCCCCCAGGGGTCCTAATACAGGAAATACGGTACATATCAATTGTTCACTACCTCGGCTACAGCGATAGGTGAAGCAGGTCTGGTTCGGGTTGCTGCCACACTCCTGCACATTGTCATAACCATCGGGACTAGGACCAGGTGGCGTCTCCACTGCGTAGCATTTGCTGAGGCCTGTGTGTGATGGCGAGAAAAGTTTCGTTCATTGTTGGGAAACCCTTCATTTCATACGAAATTTTCCTTATAAAATTTTGAAAAAAAATTTTTTTTTGAAATTTTTGGCGATTCTACATGCCTTGTGGGTATACATACATATTTGCAATAGACCAGCGGCTATCATTTAAGTTTTCTTTTTTAACAATTGAATTAAAAAAACATATTTATTCAGTTAACGTGCCAGATTTTTTCAAATTTTCTTTTAAATTTTTATTGAAAAAATGACTTTCCTTTTGACCCTGAATTCGACATTGACGTCTATTTAAACGTAATGCGTCATCTGACGTCATTTTTTGACGTAGAGCTCAAAAATATTTTTTTGAAAAATTATCAAAATGATTTTCCTGGTGCATAGCCATGATTCCAAATTGCAAAACGCAATACATAAAAATTGACGTCAGAACCGGATTTCAAAAATTCAAAAATTACCTTGAGGAAGTCATTTTTTCAATAAAATATTTTGTTTGAAAAAATTCGGCATGTAAACTGAACAAATTCTCGCATAAAAAATAAAACCCCCCTGCAATTGAACCCCCCTGTAATAGACGGGGGTTGAAAAATATAACTCCCTGGGGTTGTAATACAGGTTTTACGGTAAACGGACAATGAGCAACCGACGGAAGGACGACACTCATCAGCAAGAAAAAGCCGATAGGCTTAAACACCAACGACGACATTACAATTTGGTTCTAAAAAATTAGGGCAATGGTTAAAAATTGTTGTCTCGAAATTTAAAAAAATGCATTTTATATTCCATTGAAAACATGTATTTGTGTGGTCTCTGGGGTACCAAACACGAAAAAAATTTGAGCTCAATTTTATCATATTTTACAACAATGAACATGTTTCGACATCTCTTGCCAAGATTTTTTGAGCAGTTTTTACACGAATAATAAGGGAACTTGAGTCCATGTTGGCGCAATGATAGGTCTTATTAGCTCTAATAAAGCTTTTCTTGGTAATCTTGATAAGGGATGCCTGACATGTCTAATATTGTAAATAGGTCAAAAATCCTTAGAATGCATGTTTTCAAAGAAAAAAAAACAATATTCTTTAATTTTCGTGACCACAGTTGGTTATCATTGCCAAAATTGTTAATTTATTGAACAGAAAATTATAGTAAAAGGAAATTTGGGAGAAAGCGACGATTTCTGTTTTATAAAGTGTACAAACATGATATCCATTTGTTGGATGAATCATTATATGAAAATCAGAATTAATAGCAGCAAAAAAATTGTGATAGTTGGTAGTGTGTCCGGTGTCCGGTCATTTGCACACCAGCAGACATTTGCGCGACATTCATTATAACTCGACTCAACCACAAACTGGAGAAATGATTTTGGTGTCAAAAAATAGAGCAAAAAATTAGCTACAAGATAAGCATAAGCCCATTAAGATTAGTCCACTCTGCAAAAAGTTGTGAACAGAATACAGAATTTGGCCAAAACCATCAATTTTGGCCATAACTTTTTTTTCAGAGTGGACCAATCTTAATGAGCTTATGCTTATCTAGTAGTAGTAATTTTTTGCTCTATTTTTGACACCAAAAATGTTTTTCTAGGTTGCGTTTAAACCGAGTTGTAATGAATGGCGCGCAAATGACTGGGCTCCGTTGGTAGTTGATGAACAAAATTACTTGCATTTTTAACATAATTTACTTAATTTTTGCTTTAAAAATCACCAATTTCTTTTAATTGCAATTAAATATTTTATGTCACAGTAAAAACTCTAAATAGCATCAAATTGGACATTGATTTTGAAAAATTTTTAATTTAGGTATCCATATCCGATTGATGTGCATAAAGCCCTGCAATGATCAATGCACATAAATTTTCATTCACATTCTTATGCTCAAATGAGCAAAAATATATTTATTATTTTACTTAATATATTGCATAATTATATATTTTCACTAAAAATTCCAAATCAAATACATTTGCAGAATTATGTAAAATTTTCTTTAAATTATTTTATAATTTTATTCATAATTTTGTTTTGTTATTTTTAGCTTTAAAAAAGCTAAGGGAAAAGTTATTTCACGCTTGGAAGTGATTGTCGTAGCACAAATCCACATTTGCATAATATGTTTATTGATTAAGAAAAATTCACACCAAAAACAATGTACATAAATATATATTAAAAATCGCTGCCCCCGGATTCTGCCAAACCAAAATTCGGCCATACAGCCAAAAAGCCAAGATTCGGCCAACCAGAGAAAAGAAAAAAATTCGGCCAAACAAAAAAACATCAGTATATGAGTTGTTTTAAATATCTTAAGAATTTTACGGCATCCTGGCTATGCACATGTTGGTTTGGCCGAAATTTGATATTTTCGCTGGTAAGCCGAATCTTAGCTTTTTGGCTGTATGGCTGAATTTTGGTAGTGCCTTACATAATTGCCTAATTTTTACTTCTAAAAAATCACCATAAATCCATAATTTAATAAAAAAAAATTTTCCCGCATAAAATTGCATCATTTCTTACGTATTGAAGCATAATTCAACAAAATTGATTAGTCAAAATGTTAATATTATTTTTTTATTCATTGCTTACGTCTTTTTCTGTGCAGGAAATGACGATATATTTATGAACTTATCAACCAAATTTTCACAAAATTATATAATTTGCAGCTTTCAGTATATATTCATGATTTTTACAGTTTATGTTGGAATATTTTGGAATATTTTGCCCTTATAAACTCATTCGACAAAATTAAAAATAGATTTATTAACCAAATTTTACTACTATTAAGACAATTAATTCCCTTTGGTTTCGACAGAAAACAAAAAAATCAACATTTCTACGTTTTGATGGTTTTCGGAAAAAATTACAGGAATTTAAAAAAGAACTACAGGAAAAATTCAAGCTTTTCTCTGACTTGAGATATTTTCAAAATTTTCAACTTACCTATGAGATGAGTTGAATACTTTCGTGGCCCTCAGATTTAAGGGTTTTCTAAGATCCTGGGGTTTTCAAAAAAAATTTTCACAAGGCTCAGGGTTTTTTTTTTAATTAATTTTTCTGTCTAAATCCTGGAGACGTTAAGGCAGCAAATACTACCATTTTTACAAAAATTATCAAAGCATTGTGCAAATAATAATGGTCATAAAATTAATTTTCTTCCTGAATTTATTGCTCATTTTGTGCAATTTCTTGCAAATTCAAGCAGTTCCCAAAACCACAGATCCAGGTAATTTAGAAAATTATTTTTAATTATTTTTTTGCGCATTTTCAAAGGGGAAAATGATGAGGAAAACAGTGTAATTTGTGCAATTTGTTTGAACGAAATGGCAAACGAAAATAAAGCCAACAATATTGAGGAAAATGAGCCAAAAATGGAGAATAATAATGAAAAAAATGAAGAAAACAGGCCAAAAATAAAAAATGAATTGGAATCCATGCAAAATTCAGAACCATCCGCATCGACAAGCTCTAAAATCAAACAACTGGATTGTAAGGTAAAAAATGTAAAAATTTAATTAATTAATTTTTTTATTATAGCATCAATTCCACGAAGGTTGCATTGATCAATGGTATCATTTACTTTTTATTTTGTTTAAAATGCCATTTTATTTAAAATTAAAAGGCTTGCCATCAAAAATTCGTGTCCAAAGTGCCGTGCCATGTCTCGGCTAGAAAACGAAGAACCAACTTTAGCCGGTATTGTGCTAAATCCAGTTAATAGATCTTCCATGGGTTGTAAAAAATAAATTTAGATTTAATTAAAATCAATTAGTTAGTTTCTGTTAATTAGCAAATAGATTAAGTTTCCGAACGAAGAAATTGCTAAAAAAATCAAAAATAACCAAAAAACGGTACCTAATAAAAAAAAAGAAAAAACAGACCTAGACATGCAAAAAAAAATTTTAAAGGCCCTTATGTAGCGATAATAAGACTGCTCATAAATTTTAAATTTAAATGAATTAATATGTTTTTTATTCTGAGGAATCAGTTAAAAATACATCATTTTAAGGGTTGTACGGGACCGGGAACCCGGCCAAAATTGTCGGGATCGGGATTTGAGAAAGTTGATACCATCACGAATCACAAAATTCTGTTTTAAATGCTGGACTGGGATTATCCGACCCAAATGCCCAATAAAATCTCGAGATTTGAGTAAACATGCAAAAAATTTCAAGAATTGAAATATAGCCCGAAATTTTTAATTATAAACATGGTAGTTTATCAAACAAAAAATCCTAATAATACTGCAATTTTCAAAAGAAAATATTTAAAAATTTTCAATTTCATAAGCAACAAAAATGAAATAATTCATAAGCAAGAAAAAAATAAATTCAAATTTTTAAATCCATGTTAGGTCAAAATTTTACAAAAAATACAGAATTATGCCCGATTCTTCATCTGAGATTTTTTGAATTTGTTTAATTTTTCAGTAGCCTTAATTTGGAAATTTTCAAACTTTTCGTGGAACATGAAAAAGCTCAGGCCAAAAAAATCGAAATATAATTTGCTTTTCTATCTTATTAGTTCAAATTAGTCTAATTATTTATAGTTTTATTTTGTTAAATTTTCTTTGCGATTATAAGATGTCAATTAAAAAAATTCCTTTATTAACCAAACATTCCAAAAATTCACTAACGAATTTTTCGTTTTTATTGATGAAAATTCCAATGAAAACTCTCTTCCCAGAGTACCAGAGGACCATCGAACACTGGCGCCTCCAACAACAACAACAGATCGGCACCCATCTACTCTACGGACCGGTGGTTACGGCATTTGACTTTCGGATTTAACGCGACTATCGTGATTGGCAAAATTAATTTTTTTTTTTGTATTTTAAAACAGAATTGCCCAGATTATAATAACCCATTCCCGTTGCATTTTTCGTATTTTTTTTATTCTTAATAAAATCAACACGATGTTTTTAAAATTTTGCATGTACTAGTATATGATAATTTTGAATAAAAAATCAAAAATAAATGGACTAACTCGACTCGATTTTTCGAACAATTCATATATAGCATCGTTTTCTTAAATAATACCCTTGAAAATTCCTAGAAAGGGCATAGTCTAAAAAAATAAAAAATTAATTGGGAAAAATTGCAGGATTTATTTTGTTTTTTTTTTAAATATCGGAACTGGTATAGTATCGATATCGACGTTTCGGCGCACTCAATTTCGGTATCGGTCGGGTCAAATAACCTCAGCTGTGGACGTTTTGCGACGAAGTTGTGGACCTTTTTCAAAAATGCTCATATTGTAGCTAATTTTTTGCACTATTTATTGACACTAAATTCATTTCCTGAAAGTTTGGTTTAAACCGAGTTATAGCGAGAGCCGCAAATGTCGTATAACCCATATACAACACCGCCGTCATTTTTTGCGTGGAAATTACCATGATACACCATATTGTCTGGTGCAAATCGGTTTGCTATTGGCGTTCTCCATAGACCATTTGAACGGGTCATCTGCCGTTTCGGCCGCTGATGGTTGGCGTCAATATTGTTATTAGTCTCGTTTGGACAACCTAAAAACAGATTATTTTCCCATATAATAAATCCTTAGGGAGTATATATATGCTCAATATCTAAAAACGTAATTTTAGATTTATTTAAGCCAGGGTTCCCAACTCCCAAGACCACTAAATAAGGACACCAGGGTCAAAATCTAAGATTTTAGGGTCAAAAATAAGGACGCTTTTAAAAACGCAAATTTTTCGTCAATATCAAACAAAAAATCGAATTCTTAATTCAAATCAATGATATTTCTTAACAGAAAGAATTTTTCCCAACAGTTTCAATCACCAAGAATTCAATTTCTTAAGAAAATTGATAATTTTTGATGAAAATTCATTAAGAGGGGTGCAGTGTCGGCGGACCCGATAGGGGCCGCCGGAGAAAATTTTGGAAATTGAGCCTAATTTTCTTAAGAAAATCAGTCATTTTTTCTAGATTTTTTTTTGAAGGTATTCATTAAGAGAGGTGCCATGTCGGCGGTCCCGATAGGGGCCGCTGGAGAAAAATTTGAAAAATAGACCCTTTTTCCTAGGGAAAATTTGTCAATTTTTTGAGATTTTTTGAAGAAAAATCATTATTAAGATAGGTGCCGGCGGCCCCGATAGCGACCGCCGGAGAAAAATGTGAAAAATAGATCTTTTTCCTTATTGAATAAAATCTTCCAAAAATCCAAAAATAAGGACAAAATAAGGACAGGGATCGAAAATAAGGACAAATCTTAGAAATAAGGACATTTAATTTTTCTAAGATTGGGACCCCTCAAAATAAGGACAAATCTTAGAAATAAGGACGTTTGGGAACCCTGATTTAAGCTCATACTTTGACTACATTACTTTTACAGTAAATGATTTAAAATTTTAAAATCAATAAATTAGTTAATTACTAATTTAAAAGGTGCAGAAATTCTGCCTAAATTGCAGAACATTGCAAAGATTTTACGCAAAACTGACTTTTAAAATAAATAATCCATTTTTGCTGCTTCGGACAAAGAAGGCGATTTTATTATTTTGCCTCTAATTTATTGGCTAAAAAATTAAAAAATATTGGTATAAATGATCATACACCAATTTTTTTTATCTGATAAACATAATGGCGACTCCTATCGACTTTTTTGCTAATCCCGGGGGATATTAATAAATTTTTTCTGTGCCCAGATGTTGGATAGCTTTTAAACCTTATTGTTGTTAGCACATTTATTGTTGTTAGCACATTCTTTCAACCCTGTTCTAAGGGTTAAATTGAAAACTGACACTTTTTTTGCTCCTCAATGTCCTTGTCAACATCTGGCAGGTATCTCAACACATTCTGAAATGGGCTCATTCGCTCTCGTACATCTTCGCATCCCGGAACCAGTCCACCATCATCATCAGGAATCTCATCATTCAACGAACGCTTCCTTCGCATTGGATGAGGACGCAATGGCTTGGAAGTTGGGGGCGCAGTTATATTTTCCTATAAAAGTTCAGATAAAAAGGAATCAACTACTGTAAGGGAGCTTTCCTGTAAATGGGAAGGCCAAGTTTTTAATATGGGATGGGGCAAATGGTTCTAGGACGTTAAAAAAAGAGGCCAAAAGGGGCGTTAAAAAAGTGGCCAATGTGGCCAGTCTGGCTTTAATCTTTTTTTGTTAGACCTGTTAGACAAAAAGTACAAAAAGCAAAATTGTTCAGAATTTTATACTGATATGAATGGTATCTTTATTTTTTCGAAACTCGGCCAAAAAGTTCGAAATATCTCCTAAAAACTATATTTTTAATTATTTCGGAAAATTCCGAACTTTTTGGCCAAATTTCGCACAAATAAAAATACCATTCGAATCCGCATAAAATTCTGAACAATTTTGCCTTTTATACTTTTTGTCTAACAAGTCTAACAAAAAAAGTTTTAGGCCGGACTGGCCACATTGGCGAATTTTTTAACGTCCTAGCACCGGGGCAAATTTTAACTGGTGGGCACTTATAAAATTTCTTGAGGGCCTTTTAAAAAATTCGCTCCCCATATCTCCAATAAGCCCATTGCGAGAGTGAAAAAAATAAGCCTCCCTCTGAAATTGGCTTCATCTAAATTTATTCAAATCTCTTTTCTAAAATAGAAAAAATAAGAAATTTTGAATAAAATATATGTAAGTAGTACTAGAAGAATAACAGATTTTTTTTGTGATTTTTGTTATATTTCCTAATTTATTGATTTTATTTTCTGTATCAAATTAGCAATAATTATTTACTTACAATTTCCGGTGGAAGTGTCGGGATCTTCTGGTACTCGCAACGGCAATCGTTTTTGAGTCGAAGCAGTTCATGGTTTTTGCGAATCATTTCATCAAAATCCTTTAAACCCATTTGATCGCACAAGTTTATCCCGCGTTTGTACTAAAAAGAGAAATCATTTTAAAATTAAAATCTTTTAGCTAAATTATTCCATATAAAAATTTATTAATAAAAAAATCTTATTATAAGATAAAAGATTCGGTCGACTTTTAGGGGTCCAATCGAAAATTATTTGCTCCAGACCAATATCTACAAAAGGCATATATAAATAAAAAAATATGCATGTTTTAGACCTTTTTAATTTTTGCGTTTCCCTTAAATAGTTTTAGAAAAAAATTTTCCCGGGCATTTGGAAAATACTCTATTCTCTCTAATAGAAGGGGCCTCTTCTATTGTTTCAACCTCCTTCCAGGGCCCCTTCTATTAGAGAGATCCTTCCATTAGAGAGAATACAGTATTATTCTGCATATTTTTGCCTTTTAAAATTTTAACGGTTAAAATTTTGATATATGAACCCACCCCTAAAATAATTAATTGGATTCGTAAAAATCGATTGAACTCTAGCATAAAATAGGCCGGTATTTTTTGCCCCCTTCCCTTTTTAGGCCAAAAAATCAAATTATATTTTAAATTACTAAAGTATAAAAATGGCATCTGAAAATATGTATAATGATTTAATAAAGTTCAAAAATATGAGAGCTTATACCTACCTCTCAATATAGCTCTATAAAATAAAATTATAATAATATAAATAATAAAAATAATAATATATAAGTCTTACACAGCTGAGTCTGGTCACGGCTTCTTCACCATCAATTTTAAACTTCAAGTTATTACAAAGTTCGGTGGGACTGAAAATTTGCAGTGTTCGGTTCCAATCGCTATCGTTCTCATGTTGTGGGATAAGATCGCGGCCAAGCAATCCCAGGGCATCATCCTTCATAAAAAAATATCATTTTATTTTTATGAGTCATTCATTCTAATGAATCTTATAATTTTCAGCCATTTCTATATGTTGTAGCCGATATCGAAATCAGTCTACGTGCACATCGGCTAACCGATGTCGAAATTATCGAATTACTTTTTCATCAAACCAAAAAACTTTTTTTAGAGGCTTCCTAGGCCAAAACTATAAAGAGCAAATATGTGCAGAATTTCATGCTCTATCTTTTGGCCTGATTAGTTTTTTGAATGTTTAGTAAAATTTTGAAATTTTCGAAAAATTGAAAAAAAAATTGAATTTTTTGAAAATTTCAAAGAAATTCAAAAAACTAATCAGGCCAAAAGATAGAGCATGAAATTCGGCACATATTTTTATAGTTTCGGCCTAGGAAGCTTCTAAAAAGTTTTTTGGTTTGATGAAAAAAGTGATTCGATTCGTCGTTATCGGCTAGCCCGATGTGCATCGGCTAGATTTCGAAATCGGCTGAAAATTCGATACAACATACCGTATTTCCTCTAATATAAGACAGTGCTCTATTATAAGACAGTGCTCTAATATAAGACTCCCCCTTGAGGGGTTTTATGAATATGAAAATTTAATTTTTTTTATGTTAAAGCTAAAAGTCCTGAATTGGCGGTTGGAAACAAAAACACCATTCACACTTAATTCTGTTTTTTAGTGGTGTTCGAGTCCCAAATTTTCCCGAGACCCGAAAGTCGAGACTGAGACCGAGACTTGGTCCTGAGCCTGAGACCGAGACTTCCACTCGACTTTTTATTTTTGCCAAAAAATAAAAAAAAATTGCTAAATTTTTTTATGGGAGCGGACCAAGTGTAATGAACCATAAATTTAGGGAATTTACGGAGAAGCTTTTAAAATTTGTATCTAATTATCAAGTTTGATATTTTAAAAAAAAAAGGAATTCATCAAATAGGCAGTTCCGAGTTACGATGGACTCGATAAGGACCTTTGGAGAAAATTTTCAGATTTTAGGCCATTTTCTTAAGTAATTTGACTTTTTTCAAGTTTGATTATATTAAAGGATGGCAGGAAAATATGCCATTGAAAATTTTTTTCTAAGAGAAACACACTTTGAAAAATATAAGACAGTGCTCTAATATAAGATAGTGCTCTAATATAAGACCCCCCTTTGAGGGTGTTTGAAAAATATAAGACAGGGGTCTTATATTAGAGGAAATACGGTAAAACATATATACACATGGTAGAGTCGCTGGAATTTTTTTTTGATCTTTGGTCCATTTCTAAAGAAAAAAACCATTTAATCCATTCAGGCATCATCTATTCGTAGATCCCAAGGATAAAAATTTTCAATAGTTTCTAATTTTTCACATATCAAGGACTCAAAAAATTTTCTTGAATTTTTGTAAGCATCAATTTTGAAAATTTTTTTTGCAAACATTTTACTTCCCGGCCTGCCGACTCCAGGTCCGGTAGGAAGGAGATTACTAGATCCTTACCAGAACTTGTAAATAAGTTGAATTTTTCTAACAAAATGTTTTTTTACTTTTTAAAATCTTATCAATCTGGAAAAATAAACTTAATTAAAAATAATGGAATAATTGATAATTTTTATCTTCAAAATATTGAATATCAAGATTTTAAAATTTCGAAAAATCACCCAAAACTATTGCTTTCATAATGATAAGATTAAAAAATATTTTTACATTAAAATTTATTTTTTATCATAATAAAGAAAATGATTCCAGAACTTTTTAGCAAAAAATTTCCTCCGCGCCTAACCGGGCAGGGCCTCCGGATTTTTTGGAGCAGTCGGATCATGAACTAGGCTGTGTTGATTTTAGGAATAGAATTTCCAGAAATTTATTCAAATTTTTGGTTCAACAAATTTCACGGACCTCGGAATTTTTTCAAAAAAATTCACTCGTTCGCGCTCAATCAACTTACCCCCTCTGCGATTTGGCCAAATTTGGTCACACCATCCTCGGTGCCCAGCACAGCTTCAATGTTTTCTGCAAAGTTGTGCGCCTTTCCTTCAACATCCACCAGTGTGGCAAACAATGAGGTCCCGTTGGCAATGTGGATGGTCAGAGTTTGAAAAGATTTGGTCGCCTCGTCCCAATTGTGAAATTGGTCCGGTCCAATGTCACCGGGGACCCAGATGTCCATGGCATAGGAGTAGCTGGAATTTAGTAAGGAGTCAGCTCGTTCTTTGTCTACATTTTTCATAACGGTGCTATGTCATTTAGGGTCAATTTATTTCTAAAATGTGCGCATAAAATATGCACCAGCGATTAAAATTCGCTTAATGCACATTTAACGGATTTTCAAGACAAAAAAAATAAAGTATCAAAAAATCCCCCAAAAAATAGATAAAAAAGCAATTTTCTCATTTTTCCACAAATTTTCTCCATTTTTTATTATTGAAATGTATTTTACATATTTTCTTAAAAATAAATTTCGCCATATTAAGTTTTAATATTTCTTCAGAATTGTCCAAAAAATTAGAAAATATGCCCAAAAAACCCAGAATGGTAATGACTCATTACCTCAAAGTGACAAAAGGACATCACTGGTGCCAAAATTGTAAATAACGCATTTGCAAATTAAAAATTTAGAAAATGGAGTTCAGCAAATTAACCTATGTATCTCAACACCAATTATTCCTAATTGTAACGTAACCTAACTTGTTAGAAAAAATGGTTTTGGTGTCACAAGATGAGCATAAATAGCATAAATTGGTGCTATGTCGTTTCAGCCAAAAGTGCCATAATGGGCGTTTCAGCCAAAAGTGCCAAAATAGAAAAGTAGTCCCTAAAAACTTTTTTGTTTGAGAAGTTAGACAAAAAGTATAAATAGCAAAGTTATTCAGAATTTTATGTTGATTCTGATAGTATAAAAATTGTTTCGAATTTTCAATCAAAATGTCGAATTTTTTTAGGAAAAACCTTAATTTTCAGTATAACTGAAAAATTTCGACTTTTTGACCGAAAATTTGAAATAATTTTTATACCATCAGAATCAGCATAAAATTCTGAACAACTTTGCTATTTATAGTTTTTGTCTAACTTCTCAAACAAAAAAGTTTTTAGGGACTACTTTTCTATTTTGGCACTTTTGGCTGAAACGCCCATTATGGCACTTTTGGCTGAAACGACTCAGCACGGCATAAATTAGATACTAAATGAGTACTCCAAATTGGAGTGGCCAAATTAGATTTTTTTTCAAAATCTATTATGTCAGGAAATAGGCCAATAAGAATGAATGTTTTACAAATTTTAATTCGCAAATATTTGCAAATATTTACAATTTTTATTTTTTAGCGTTATTTAATACTCATCAACTAGGGAACGGATTTTTATGCAAATGCATATTTTTTGCGACTTCTGAAGGGTCTGAAAATCACGTAAAACACATTTTTAACTTTGAACCTTCTAGAATGGTTTTATAGCTGCATTTTTTTTTGCATATTTTTGATTTTTTGGGCATATTCCGCATATTTTGGGCAATTTTATGCATATTTTCTAATAAATTTTGGACCAATTTTTTGAAAAATAAACTTTAAAATGGCGAAAATATTGGTCCTAAGAAAGTTCCAGTTAGATAATCAAAATTGGTAAAAATGAAAAATTTTTATTTGGAGGGATGGGGTGGGAAAAAATATTTTGCAATTTTTTTTTGGCAATTCCCTTCCCTACTCATAACTATTTTACTGTTCTCACATCTTTTCGGAATATGAAAGTGACACGTTGAACTCCACTTTATACTTGATTGCAAATTTCGCTTCTGCTTCTTTTTTGTATTCAACTCTTTTGGAGCATCCGCCAATTCTGAAGCCGTGCCGAACAATTTTGGCATCGGCACTGTCTGTGGATTGATGTTGTTGACAGAAGGCGGCAATCTCATTATACCGTAAATTTGACAGCTAAATCAAGGGAATAAAGCGGCTTTCAATAAATAATAAATGGAATATTTTATAATAAATGGAATATTTTATAATACCTAAATGGAATATTTTATAATAAATGGGATTTTAATTTCCCACTCATTTTTCCGCACCATATTCAATTAGCAATTTTGAATTTTTGTAATTTACATTTCTTATAGGCAGATACCTATTACTTATTATTATGATTATTATTGATTATTAAGATTGAAAAAATATTTATGCTTGAAACTAAAATCAGTAATCGTAGCAAGGGTGGTACCAAGAAAAATTTTTCGATAGGGTCGCCTGATGAGCAAAAAAAAAGTATTCCGAAGAGCCGTCGAATTTTTTTGGGTCCTAGCGTCCTAGCCCTTTTGAGAGGGCTGCAGTTCCCCTGCTTGCGCCCCCACTGGGCCCGTAGCTTAATTCGAATTTTTCGATATTCGGCCAAAAATTCGAAATATTCCCGAAATAACGAAAATTAGAGTTTTTGGTGGATATTTCGAACTTTTTTAGGGAAATTCGAAAAACTGAAACGACCATTCGTATCAGCATAAAATTCTGAACAATTTTGCCTTTTATACTTTTTGTCTAACAAGTCTAACAAAAAAGTTTTAGGCCAGACTGGCCACATTGGCAAATTTTTTTAACGTCCTAGCACCCGTTAAGAGCATTACAGTTTTACATGTACAATTTCTATGGATGCTAATAGGGTTGTTGGCGACCGGTTTAAAACCGGTACCCCCGGTTTTCGGTTTGGCCGGTTTTGGTACTCCCGGTTTTCGGTTTCGGTTTTGGCCTGACCCCCGGTTAACCGCCGGTTTTACCGGTTTTTCAAAAATCTGTCAAAAAATCGATAAAAATTCCAAAAAATTCAATTTTGCTCTCAAACAGATGCCGGAAATCTTGAATACAAATTAATTCAAAGCAAAAATATCCATTATATCTCAAAAAATCAAAATTGCAAAAATTTTCTCCAACCTTCTTAGAACTTACAGTGAAATTCTCAAAAATTTTCCTGTTTGGCACTTTGAATTTTGAACATTGAAAATTGCCTTATTTAAATCCAAAGCAGGGTGAAAATTTTTCAAAAACAGAACATTCAGTTAAAAAAAACAGATTTCATGGCTAAAAATCAGAACATTTTGTAAAATATTTTAAAAAAATCAGAACATTTTGTAAAATCCAGGATTCGGGATGAGTGCAGGCCCGTAGACAGAGGGGGGGTATGGGGGCACGTGCTCCCCCCACCCCGGAAATGCCAAGATAAAAAAATGAAAATGGTCCCCCCTGTTAAAAGTTTTTTTTAGAAATTTCCTTGAAAACAAGAAAAATGGCCCTTTTTAAAAATCGTCAAATTTTTTCAAATTTTTCTCTAGCGGTCCATCTCAGGGCCCCCTGAGACTCCTCCGACATCCCCATTGGTGCCCCCCCCCCGAAAATTTTTTCTGGCTCCGTGCCTGGATGATTTGGGGGCAAGAGAAATTTTTTGAAGGGGAGGGGCATGTTTCGGCGGCCCGACAGGGCCGCCGAGGAAAATTTTTAAAAGGCATGTTTTTAAAGAAATACCATTTTGTGAAATTTTGGCAACTCCAATAGGGGTCGCCAAAGAAAAATTTTAAAATTTAATGTGAAATCTTAAGAAATTTAACCATCTGAGCCCTTGATCTTACCTATTGCTCTCAATTTCTCATTCTTAGGGGTGCATTTTCAAAACCGAAAAACCGGCGGTTTTGGGGTCTCGGTTTTCGGTTTGGCCGGTTTTGGGACCCCCGGTTTTCGGTTTCGGTTTTAAGCCCAAAAACACCGGTTTTCGGTTTCGGTTCGGTTAACCGGTCGCCAACAACCCTAGATGCTAACCTCAAAACGGGGTCCAACGTTCTGCTCGGGGTCCAATAGGCCATCATAACAGACCGTAATAATTGCTGAATTCTGGCTAAATTTTTTAAAAATTAATTTAAGAAAGCAAATGAATATGTTTATTATAACAATTTTAAATTTTCTTTCTGTAAAGTTCAATAAATTTATCAATTTAATTTTTAGGATACTTCCTATATTCCTTAATTTCTCTAATTTAATCACGGTGGCTTAAAATTTTTAGCCCCCTATTTAGGGGGAAGGGGGTTGTTTAAATTGGAAAAGGGGATTTTTTTGACGGGATTTTTTTAACCCTTATACTATTTATAAAACAAAAAAGGATAAAGCTAAAATTGAAAAGAACCCAAGATCAAAATAGTTCTTTGTAAATAAGATGAAAAAGTTGTACATGGTGAATAAGTTCTGTCATAGTTGAAGGAAATTTTTAAAATTTTATTTTTTCAATTAACAACCCTATTTGAATGTGGTGTTAAATGAAAACTTGAGGTCTCCTGATTCTAATAAAATTTTCAAAAAAAATTTTAACTTTAATTTTTCATGCCGAAAAATTGTCTATTAACCTCCGAATCTCAATTTGTCTAAATTTGTCTATACATAGTCGATTTATTCCTAAGAAAAGGAATTTTTAAATAATTTAATTCACTCAGCTCACAGAGCTCTAGCAAATTGTTTATTCAGAATTCACTAAAAATTTGAAATAATGTTGAAATTTTAATTTTTCCAAAAAAATCACCTTTGTATAGATGGTCTAAAAATTGAATTTCGCGCAAAATGAAATTTATCGATTACTTTATTTACTATTCTATAGAGCTCGGTTAACTGTGTAAAAATTAGTATTATATTTCTTTCTTTTATTGTAAAAATACGATTTTCAGGTCAAAAACTGATATTTGACCATTGAATTGAATACTTCGAAACACCTTTAAAATGATTATTGTTCAATTTTTTTAAAGTTAGATTATAATTCTCCACATTTGGTTGACTATACCTATCATTGATTTTCTTTTTTCTCGGCATTTTTCTATAAAATTTATAATCATTTAAAATTACTGCATACTGAGTCAACTTGCTACAGTCAATTTTTCGGCATGAAAAATTAAAGTTAAAATTTTTTTGAAAATTTTATTAGAATCAGGAGACCTTAAGCTTTCATTTAACACCAAATTCAAATAAGGTTGTTAATTGAAAAAAATAAAATTTTAAAAATTTCCTTCTACTATGACAGAACTTATTCACCACCCCAATATAAAGGTTTCTTCATATAAAAGATATTAAAGAGAACTTATTATAAAGAAGTTTTATGTGACCATATTTTTCAACCCATAATTTTTTGACTCTTATATTATTTATCGAAATCTGAAAAGATGGATACATGCATAAATTATTTTTTTAGTGAATTTTCTTGTTCAAACAATCATTTTGATAATTAAATAAAAAAAATGGCCTAAAATAAACCGTGCTGAGTCGTTTCGTCGAAAAGTGCCAAATAGAATTACTCGCTTGTAAAAATTTTTGCAACAATAGAATTATTTGTTCTTAAAACTTTTTTGTCAGACTTTTTAGACAAAAGTATAAAAGGCAAAATTATTCAGAATTTTAAGCTGATTCGAATGGTTTTTTTAGTTTTTTGAATTTCCTTGAAAAAGTTCGATTTTTATCGAAAATTTCAAAAATCCAAGTTTTTCAATAAAAATCGAATGTATTCAGGGAAATTCGAAAAAATTTTCGGACCATTCGAATCAGCATAAATTCTGAACATGAACAACTTTGCCTTTTATGATTTTTGTCTAATAAGTCTAACAAGAAAGTTTTAAGGATAATTAATTCTATTTTGGCACTTTTCGCCGAAACGGCTAAGCACCTAGACAAATTTGGATTTGAGAAATCTTATCCGTTTAAACTATAATATTCAAAGTTTCTATGTTTTCGGTTTTTTTCTAGCGAAATAAACTTCAATTTACATTAATAAATTAAATACACACTCTTTAGTGTAAAAATTCAGAAATTTGATGCCCAATTTGCTCTGTTTCAAAAATATTTACTTACTGGTCACAATCGCTGCTATCAGACTGTTTTGCAGTAAAAGGTCCAAAGCATCCGCGGTTATCAATTAGCTTCGTTTCCTTCTCAAATTCGACCACATTTTCTGGCGGACCATGCTGTAGCAAAAAATAATTAATTTTTATTTTAAAGAATATTTTGTATTTTTCTTATTTGACGCCCGAAATGCCCCTTTTTAATGACCCAACAAAGAAATTTTAGTAAAAAACATATTTATTCTTTTTATATTAAAATGCTTAATTTTAGTTCTATTATTCTTCCATTTTAGTATAAGCAATTTAATTTTATTTATTTATTTCTATTTTCATTCTGTTAATGGAGGGGGTTGGGGCAAAATTATAATTGTGGATGAAAACTATAGAAGCGTCTTGCTTTATTTATTTTTATTTTTTTAATTTTGAAATTTCGGATGCCCTCCCTAAAAATTTGTTTAAGAGCAATATTAAAGAGCTTCTCATAAAAAATTTAGTATGCTCTTACCATCAATTGTTTATGGTGTTGAGCTTGTTCCTCCTTGATTCGCGCGTGATCGCATGCCAGCCATAACATGTCGATTCCGAATTGAAACTCATGGCCCGGCTTTGTCTTATTCGGCTTTTTCAGGTCTTTGAGTCCAAGTGGCTTCTTTAAAAACACAAAAATGGATAATTTGGCGTAATCGAGATTATTATTTTTATTTTTTTGAAATTCGCAAATAGAATCAAATTACAAACCTTGGTTGTAGCCTCCTTGGTAGTGATGTTCGTAGTCGGTTTGGTAGTGATGTTCGTAGTCGGATCACAAGTAAGGGCTTTTGTGGCGTCCTGAAAATCGAACTATGTAATTGGCGTTTTTTTATAATTTTGATTCCGACAATATATTTGTATATAATTGGTTTTGTGTTGTTAAAATATGGAATTTTTAAATAAGTCCACCCCATAAGTTTTATTTATTATAAAAAATCAAAATATTTAAAGCGTTTTTAATGCTTAAGTATGTTTTTAATTGTTGCCTATAGGGACAATTATTTCAGTAATAAGGTATTAAGTGTAGCGCTGAATTAGCAACTCAGACTCTCTATTTAGGGTCGAGAAAAATAAGCAAAAAAATTCATTTTATATTTTAAAAAATTTGATCGTTAAAAAATACTGACAACTTAAATAGACAATGAAATTTCTTTTTAAAATAATTAAAATTTAGAAAAAACACTCTAAAATTGAAAATAGAGGCACTTAAATTTCTGGATTTATTAATTTACATATAGAAAAACCGTATTTCATAACCTAAAAACCT
Organism: Rotylenchulus reniformis; assembly: GCA_001026735.1. Taxonomy (NCBI): domain Eukaryota; kingdom Metazoa; phylum Nematoda; class Chromadorea; order Rhabditida; family Hoplolaimidae; genus Rotylenchulus; species Rotylenchulus reniformis. Next base: position 36,057 of record LDKF01001138.1, read on the forward strand.
AGTAATTTGTAATTTCCCTATTCGATATACCATTACTATTAAAATTTCTAAACAATTTACTGTGATAACAATTTACTGTGATCGTTATTCAGTCATTTTTTTATCTAACCGCAATTTTCAGGGTCCATGAGCGACATGGCGGATAATAGGTGATTTGGCTCTTCTTTGAAATGTTCGGTGCCAACATATCCAGCCGTAAATTCCATAGGGGCCCAAAGTCATCCATATAGGGCACCATTCCATTCCGAATTGTTTGATTAAACAATTCTCCAAATGAATTCACCGCTTCACAGGGAGATTGATCTGATTTTGAGGAGTGGGGATTTGTAGAGCTACCGTATATGTTCTTATAATCCCCCATGGGGCATTAATTTTCATCGCTTTTTTGCACTATGGCGTGGCCAGTATGGCGTAACTTTTTTCTGAAAAGACATATTTTCCATATCTTAGTATGAATTGTATGAGATGTGGTTGGCCCGGAGGTGACTCAGAGCTGTCCATGCACCTTCGGACAATCCCGGTTCCCTTGCCCCTGTTCCCGATCAGTTGTCAAGATTGGATAAATAGAGCTTTATCCGGGCAAGAATTAGGGGACAAAGGGACTGAATTGGGGGTAGACAATGTTGGGGACAAAGGGTGACACTTAAATAGATCGCCGGGGGCAAAAAGGGACAATTGGCGGGGGTGGGATGATGGCCAATTGGTGTGAGAGATGAACAAAAGTGAGGAGAGTGAGCAGAGAGTAATAGAGAGTGAAAATAGTATAGAGTAAGAGTGAATGCATCTCAAGTAGATAGCCCTGAATGTCTGCTACAAAATTGCAAAAAAAGACCATCCGAATTGGCCAAGTTTAAAAAAGTTATGTGGCACAAACCACGATCTTTTGGCTTAATTTGGCCATAACTTTTTTTAAACCCGCCTAATTTGGATTGTCTTTTTTGCAGGGCTATCTATTCATACCAAGAATTGGAAAATATGTCTTTTTAAGAAAAAATAGATGAATAGTTTATTGTCGCTGACGCCATAGTGACCCCCACGGTGCTGGATCATTAGTTAAAAACCGCCATAATGGGCGTTAGTTAAAAAACCGCCATAACTTTCTAAAGTCAGCACTAAACTTAAAAAATGCCAAAATATTTGTATAAAAATGGAAAATATTTTGTAAATAATTAAATTTAGCAATTGTAAATCCATATATCCTAATTCTTAGATAATAAAAATTCATAATTGATTTAAGGATTTTTTTTCTCACACGAATTATTAAAATTAAAAAGAAAAATTATAATTAAATTAATTTTATATTTTAAAATTTTTTCGTCTAGATTTGGGATTTATATAATTTCATATATAAATATATTTGTTTTATGTATTATTTATGCCCATTATGGCGGTTTTTTAACTAATGACTTTGGGTAGTTATGGCGGTTTTTTTAGTAACGCCCATTATGGCGGTTTTTAACGGTGCTATGTCGTTTCAGCCAAAAGTGCCAAAATAAAAAAGTAGTTCCTAAAAACTTTTTTGTTAGAGAACTAAGAAAAAAAAGTATAAATAGCAAAGTTGTTCAGAATTTTATGCTGATTCTAATGGTATAAAAATTATTTCGAATTATCGGACAAAATGTCGAAATTTTTGTTTTATTGAAAAGTTAGGTTTTTCCTAAAAATTTTGACCGAAAATTCGAAATAATTTTTATACCCTCAGAATCAGCATAAAATTCTGAACAACTTTGCTATTTATACTTTTTGTCTAACTTCTCAAACAAAAAAGTTTTTAGGGACTACTTTTCTATTTTGGCACTTTTGGCCGAAACGACTCATCAGCACCAGGGCTGCGTCGGATGATCCGATGATCCGAATCCGATGATCCGAATCCGATGATCCGAATCCGATGATCCGAAATCCGATATTTTTCTTGATCCGATTATCCGTATCCGATCCGATGATTTTTGGGCTGATCCGATCCGAAATTTTTGTTGATCCGACGCAACCCTGATCAGCACGGTTTTTAACTAATGACATAGCACCACCCCGGTGCACCCACCACCCCCACACCTTTTTTGAGTTGGAAATTACAAGAGAATGGAAGAATAATGGAGACTGGGGGATTGATTTTCAATAATTGTCGCCAAAAAACTAGGGAGGAGGGGATTTTTGGGGACCACTAGAGATAATTTGGAATTTTAGCCCTTTTATTAAGAAATCATATTTTACTAAAATTTTTTTAAAAAATTTGCTGCACAAAGAGATTCCAGCCATCCCTCAGCAGAAAGGCCGGAGGCGGAGCCGAAGCTTTTTTCTTACAGAGCTGGAGCTAAAAATTTTTCCAACCCAGAGCCAGAGCGAAACATTTTCCTAACACTGTGTCTGAATGAGAAGGTCAAAATAATTTTACTAATTAAGTTTTGCCTAAGTTACTGCAATTGGATCTTGTTTTCAACACTTGTATCCTGATCGGAGGACCCTTTATAAGGCTGGATATCTTGTAAAAAGTTTACGCCTTCTAATCTATGATTACCTACCTCCACATCCCTTCAATGTTGAGAGTAGAGATGCTCCTCTACGCAATTGAATTCTAAATGTTTTTTTGCCCTCCATCAAACAGAAAAAGCTGGAAATTCCGAATAAAAAAATGATATTTTCCACAAAAAAATTTACTTGGCACCAAAGGATGTTTCAATCATGAGGTGATTGTCTTGAAAATTGATCAGGATTCCGTTGTGAGGATCATCGGTCAAGTTTCGGCATTGGCCAAACTTTTCAGCTCCATTCTCGATCAGTTGAAAACGACGACTAGCTTTTGCATTCCCTGGGTGCTTGAGCAGCACACTTGGGTAGCAAATCAGGAGCCTATCAATTTTATTTGGAAATTTTATTTTATTTTACATAGATTGATATGAGGGTGCTATATAGAAACCTCATAATCAGCGTTTCCATAAATATCTTCAAACTACGTAAATCAGCTCCAATAGAGGACAAAATCACACCAAAAATCTCGATAAAAATTCACATATTTAAAAATATAGAAAATAGAAAAAATAAAAATTTGGAAATCAAAAAATATAAATTTATAAAAAAAAATTTAATAGGCTTTTCGATGATCTAATCGAGTTGTAATTTTGTTTTAAGTAGATATTATTATTCGAGCCTCTCAGATAGCACCTACTGAGGGGGTCATGACAATTCGTACCGAACGTAGATAATAACTTGGTTTAAATTCAACAAGGAGAAATGTTCTTGGCATCACAATAGATCATTAAATTAGCTACGAAACAAATCTAACTTGTAAGCCAGTTCGGATTGGCCAATTGAGAAAAAAAAGTTATGGCCAAGATAATCATTTGTATTGGTCAATTTCCAGCTATAAATTTTTTTTTCGTAAATGATCAATTAGAACTTTCTCAGACTCATTTTGTAGCTAATTTAATGATCTATCTTTTGCTAAGCCGAGTTATTAGGCTTAGAAATTGTCAGTGTACGAACTGCCAGCGAAACTATTGAACCGGACCATTTTTTGATTTTGATATGTACACCTTATCAAAATTCTTAATTTTTGTATTTTTTCAAAAATATTTGATGTAAGGTCTGATTATGAGTTCCTAAGGACCTTACATCATATCCGAGTTTTGCATTGCGCTTTAAAAATTATTTTTAAACAAACCCTTTGTCGTTGTCACATTTTTTATTACGAAGGCTAATTTCCAAGAAGATGTTTTCAGCATCGTTATCAATGGTCAATAGTTGCCTTTAAGATAAATAATGCAATTGGATGGACTCATCAATTTAATGGATCAAAAATATATTAATTATAATTTATAAATATTTATTTAATATGCAAGACTGAGTTGATTGCAACGAATGTGTGGCTGTGCGCTCCATAAATTATAAATCAGTTCAAACAATATCAAAATGTTTATTTTTTTTCTCTTAAAAAATGAGAAAAAAATTGACATGAGCCAACATTTGAATATTTATTGCCAATATCTACCAATTAATTGCCAACATCTACCAAGAATCATTTTTCGAGAAGTATGAAAATCTATGTAGGTATAAGGTCTGATTTATTCAATTTTAAGTTTATTTCCTAAGGATTTTCCCGTAACATATCAAAATTCCACAAGTTTTTTTCTTTAGAAATCTTACTTTTGTTCATTTTTGTCAACAATAGATGCAGTTGCAATGGGGAGGTTGAGGATGAGGGGAATAAATAGGAGGAAAAGAAGAGAGTTGATCGGGGCCATATTCCTGATCGAATTCTAAAAAGATGGATTTGGGGTTGATCAATCTTTAATTTATTTGAATTAGTTAAAAAAATTGATCTTAATATTCACGGATACTGGTTGGTATTGATAGAGGATCACTGACAATTGATATGTTGTAGTCGATTTGTTTTTCAGCCGATTTGTGGACCAAACATTGCAAAACATGATCCATTTAGATATAAACTCGAAAAGATAAACAAAAACATTAGTTGGGAGTCTGCAACATATACTGCAAGATTCAAAAAATTTGTTCATCCGAACATGGTCAAAAAATCATCCGAGCATCAAAACATTGATAAAAATGTTCAGATGATGTTTTGACCATGTCCGAAAGAACAAAAAGTTTTAGAACTTTCAGAATGGTTGTACTGTAGACCCACAAGCAAACCGTTTGGATAGTTGGTTTTTGGTTTCAAACCGTTTGACCTCCATGTTTGGCAAAAGTTTGGCCTACCGATGCAGAATCAGATAGCCGAATTTTCAGTTGAAAATGCAGAATCGGCTGCAATACACTCATCGCCATAAAGAATCCTTCAAAATACAGCAGATTCCAAAAAATCATCTATAATATGCCAAAGAATAATAAAGAAAGAGAAAAGATCATATAAAAATGAGAGAATTTTAGCATAATTTCGCTTTAAAATGTAATTTTTTTACAAAAAAAAAGGTTGAAAGATTCTTATGGCAAAACCTGTATATTGACTGTCTACAAGGGTATATGTCGGCTTATTAGAAAATTCTGGAGCAAATGACAATATAATGTTCTTAAAATAGTCCTAGCACTGACATCAAATCTAATAAAATGTATAATAAAAAATATCCGATCATTATAAAAATGTAATTTGACAGAATGTTGGGCTAAAATGACTAGTGGATTCGATTTGCTTAATTTTTGTGAATCATCAGCACTCAGATGCAGTGAGAGATGTAGGTTATGGAATGTAAAATGATCAAAAAACATAATTACTATAGCTCTAAAAAACTTGTTTTAAACTTGTTAGGCCAAAACTGTAAACGAAAAATTTGTGCAAAATCCGAAACCTGAGAAATTTTGAAAGCTTGAGGGCTCATCCTTTGAAATTTTCCTCAAAATCGGAATGCTATGGAAATATAGAATTTTTGAAAACCCAAGTCAATGAAAAATTTGAAGCTCTTGGGCTTCGTACACATACAATGTATTTTAAAAATTTCCATCTTGCTACACATATAATTGTTAGAGTTAGGCCAGTACTGTAATAATAATTGATGAATTACGTTATACTTATTGTTACAACACGTTTCAACTCACGTACCGTACTTTTCATGTGATTTTAGTACGTGACTAGGTTATACGTGTCCCTACATGTTTTCTCAACATGTGCAATTCTATGTATTGTATTAATAAAATGAAAAATTTTTAAAATGATTTTTTCATAACTTTTAATTATTAGCAATTTGGAACATATCCAGCAAATATATAATAAATTAATTAATCAAATTATAATCATTGTATAAAATTGGATGAATATAATGCAAAATTAGCAAAAAAATAATAATAAATTATATAGAATTGTGACGCAAGATTTTGTTATGCATCTGAATGTACCATTAATAGTGGAAAATTTATATATATATAAATAATATTAGCAAAATAATAAAAATTTTAATTATTTTTTTTTTGCAAAACTATGGGAATAAAATTTTGTATTTTTATTTTCTTTTTCATATCCATCCTAGGATTGCCACTAAATCCAGGTAAGAGCATATAATGGTAGTCATTTTAAGGAAACAAATACCAGTATTTTGTGTAGTTACTATGTACAAGAGGGAATACGTATTACGGTAGTCATGTAGTAATAACACGTGAAAAGTACGGGGTAGATGAGTTAGCATTAGTAATAAAAAACAGTAAAATGTATAACATACTTGTGTGAAGTCTTGTACGTAGTACAGAAAAGTTGGTAAAAACCTACCAGTGTTACTAACCGTACTCGTGTAATTATCTATAACCTAGTCACGTACAATTAGCACAGTAAGAGTTAGCACGTGTTGCTAACAAACAAATAGAACAACCTACTTTAAGAAGTTCGTTTACGTACTACATTTGATGAATTCGTACCAGTATTACCTACGTACTCGCTAAATAGTATAGTACGTGTGTTATAGTATACTTTGAATTTCCGCATTTTTTCCGCGTTTTTTGATCAAAAAGACAAATGCCGCATTTTAGTGGTTTGGAAAAGGCAACTCTGTGGATGAAATCATACCAGTATTACTTACGTACTCGACTATAAATAGTAATGGGTATGTGAGTTAGAACCTATAATTACTCATGCAAATACGTATATCTATACGTACTATGGTAGATGGGCTTACTCTAAGAGAATATGTAACAAAAATATTTATTTTTTAGAAAAAGCTAGAAGCGAAAACGACGATGACAATACGGAGGAAATTGCAGAAAATCCAAGTGAAAGCATATAAAAAAATAAATAAATAAATATTTACATAGGTGTCGAAAAGGATGAAGGAGTATGCGCTATTTGTCTTAGCGAAATGGCACAAAATGGCGAAAATGAAGCGGGAAAAAATGAGAAAAAAGAAAGAACTTGGAGGAAAATGGTGGGAAAATATTGCCCTAAAATTATGAAGAAAAATGGACCAAAACCGGGAGGAGAAACGAATGGGACGACAAATTGTGAATTGGAAGTATTGCCCTGTCAGGTGAAAAAATAAAAATATACTCTATTAGGACCCCTGGGTTCTTAATTTTCGTCCCAATTTTTGAATGATGGAGTGGGCGGTAAAGGTTTTCGTGGTGATTAAAGCAAAATGAAGGAGAACAAGAAGATGNGGGGGCGGGACTCAATAGAGTTTATACGGTAAACGAAACAGAATAATTTTATAACCGGAGATTATTAAGCACCAATTTCACAAGGATTGCGTCGACAAATGGTAAAATTAAAATTTAAAATATTAGAATTTTTTTTTATGAAATATGTGCTTGCAGGCTAAAGACGTCACAAACCTGCCCAATATGTCGTGCCCAAATTAAGAAAGCCAATCAAGGTAAATACATAGTTGTAACGGATGCTAGGATGCTCAATATAGCCAAAAAAAAATTTTTGAGAAAATCAATTATAAATGCCAAGTAATTATATATTATAAAAAAATGAAATTTGACATGCTAATAATAATATGTTGTGTGAGGAAAAAAATAAAAAGAAATTGAAAAAAGTATTAGTATATGATGTTTAATGCTTACCGTATTTCCTGTATTAAGTGGTGCTAAGACTTTAAAAAAATAGTGCCAAATGCAAAATTTTGGCCGAAAACTTTTTTTGTTAGACTTGTTAGACAAAAAGTATAAAAGGCAAAAATGTGCAGAATTTTATGCTGATTCGAATGGTATATTTTGTTTTTTCGATATACAGACCCCCCTCTGAAGAGGGGTTGAAAAGTAAATTCCCCGGTGGTGTCCTAATACAGGAAATACGGTATATTAGAAGGTATACCTACATATAATAGTGAGAATATTTGTATTATTAGAATACGGTAGAGGGGGCTAAATTAAGGGAAATACGGTATTTATCCAGTTTATTTTCGCACTTGAACCCGGCAAATCCGTGTTTAGACAATGTTGAAACGGTGGTGTACAACAATGTCACAAATGGTGGTCGTCGTCCTGCCGGTCATGAAAATTGGGAGGACTATTACAATTATTATAATGAATATAATTATTATCACAATGATCGTAATGTGAACAACACAGGGCAATCACATCAAGACAATTACAACAATGACCGCCGGGATACTGTAGGATCATATCAAGATGACTTTGGCGGCGAGTTTGCTCATGGTAGTTATAATGGTGTTGATTACTACCCGGAATATGATTATCGCCCCGCCGGAATATGATGATCGATCACATCGGGATCGGGACCAGGGATGGACGCAATTGGATTTTTTTAATCCGTAACCTGCAATCCGCAATTCGCAACCAAAATTTTTCATCCGCCCGACACCCATTTGTATAGCAAAAATTTTCTTTAAAATTATTTTTTTTAGCAAAAAAGGGCCAATTTTTAAGAAAGGGACCTTAAATTTCAAATTTCTATACCTTTTTTAGGGTCAAAAAATTTACACCACTTTACTCTCCCCAACTCCTCCCTTTTTTTGGTGACAGCCCTGCTGCATCATCGACCTATATTTTAAAATTTTTCTGACATGCTTTCTAACCAAAAATTTTTTCAAAAAATCGATGAAAACCATACAATAATTTTCAAAATTTCTCGAACTTAGGGGTGCTCAAAATTGCGGATTTTCCGCAAAAACCGCAACTCGCAATCCACAATTGCGTCCATCCCTGATTTTTTTTTGTAATTTTTAATACATTTAATAAAAAAAGAAGATTCCGATTTCTTACAACGAAGCGTAAAACGAAATACGATTGATGTTTTAATGAAGAATAAAAAAGAAATAAATTTTACAAAGTTTAGAAAAATCGTATTTTGAGAGACAAATTGTGTGCCTTTCAATAGGAAAATTTGTTAAGTTTTTTGATTAATGCGATTTCTGTTATTATTAATAAAATTTTGTAATTTTGTCGAAACTGTTTATTTAATCTTTTTTCAAATGGTTTAAGTGGAATTGTATAAAAAATATATATAATATTCCACTTTCAAATGATAAAAACACTTTCAAATGATTTTCAAATGATGTTTGGTGTCAAAAGTTAGTCCTAAATGTCCGCAAAAACAACTTTCTGATTTGGCCAAATAGAAAAATAAGTTATGGCCAGATCCTTGGCCAAAAGCTAAGATTTTATGGTTTAACTTGGCCATAACTTTTTTCTGCCTGGCCAAATCGGATAGTTGTTTTTTGTAAGTTTATAGCAATGATTTAGGGCTATTTGTGACACAAAATTCACTTCTCTAGGATTCAGCTGAAAAAAGGTTCTCAACCTTTTTATTTTTAGTCTTTCTTATTAGCTGATCTCTGTTCAAATGATGCTGATCAGTCCGCAGATCAATCTGATTTGTGTTCTTCCGGTGCTTTTTCCATTGATTGACATTTGTTTTCGGGTCCACGCGGATTCGGCCGATGTTCTGGACCAGATCAGGACACGACCAATGATCCGGCACCGGGGTAGAGAAATCCAAAGTGACACTGACAAGGACAATTCGATGCTCAGACTAAGGGCAAGGACAATTCCATGATGATTTTTGGTGTTCGGAGATAGACACCCTGATTTATATATATTATTTTTTTTAAATGAAATTCGATTTATGACCAAAAAAAAGAAAAAAAATTATCAGAATCTAAATTTCTGAATCTTTTCGATAACAATATTATTCTGCAATATATTCACTTCCGCTTTTGGAATTGATTTGATCTGAGCGATGTTAATTCTGATGGATTAATAGGGAAGAGGGGAAATTTAGAGAATAATACAGAGAAACAGAGCAATATTACAAGGTATAGATTATGTGAAAGATGGAGACAGACATAGAAAAAAAGATATGTTATTGAACATATTTGACTACCAATATATTAGCATATTGATGATAGAAGCCATGGAGTTTTTAGAGGCAATGTTAACATTTCAAAACCAAACCCACACATTTTGGCAAGGATGATAGTCTGCTGGAGGGGACGATTACTCATCATTGGGGCTCGGATTTTTAGTTTGTAAATTATTATTTTTTTCTGCATAGAAGCTTATTGCAAATATTCATAAAAAACATGTTCCTAAGGTTATACGACATTTGCGGCTGTCGCTATAACTTGGTTCAAATCAACCCTAGGAAAAAAATTAGCTATAAAATAAGCCTATGCACACCCAAATTGGTCCGCAGTGAAAAAAAAGTTATGGCCAAATTAATGATTGTGGCCAAATCCACGGTTTTTTGGCCATAACTATTTTTGCAATGGACCAATTTGGGTGTGCTTAGACTTATTTTGTAGCTAATTTTTTGCTCTATTTTTTGACACCAAATTCATTTCTCTAGGTTTAGTTTAACCGAGTTATAATGAATGGGCCGTCCGTATAAGTGTCGGGCCCGCAAATGTCGGCACACCGTTCCTAAAGTTGTTTGATGCATTTTCGAGTGATTTTTGTGACAAATATTTTCAACTATTTCGAGGTTTTATGTAGCACCTAATAGTTGTTTTACCACTTATTTTGGGGTTTTGCAACTAATTCCAGCTAGGTTGGCATTTTTCTAAAATTTTCTAGAAAAATAGTGAAATTTTTCAAAATTTTCAACAGCTAAAAAGAATTTCACCCCTATTGGGGCCGCGGCAGAGTGCATAAATTTTTTTACGAACTTTTTTCTCCGGGCCCGATTTCTTCCGTTCTTTTTTAATTTTTATAAAAGTTAACATTTTACATGCCAAATTTCCTCTCCCCCCGAAAATGCTAAGTCAACAATTTTCTTTGGTTGAATTTGAATCTATTCATATAAAACGCAAAGATTGACCATTTTTTTAAAATAAAAAGCAAAATTTCCTCCACTAATTTTTTTGCTCGCCGGCGTTCCCTTCATCACTCTCCCCACCCGAAATTTTACTGGCTACCCCCTTGACTCTCGAAAATTTCGAACTACCTATATCTTCATGGCATAAATCGCCGTTTTTATTCCGGACTTATCATCGATTATTTTTCAAACAGTTGTTTCCCATCATGCATAAAACTAAAATTTTCTGCTTTATACTCATTCAATATACACAATTCTCTGCCCTTTTCAGTCTTTCTTATTAGCTGATCTCTGTGCAAAATGATGATGCTGATCGGTATGCGGATCAATCTGATTTGTATTCTTCCGGTGCTTTTTCCACTGATTGGCATTTGCCGGGTCTGCGCGGATATGGCCGATGTATTGACACAGATCAGCAGGATGCGAACAATGACCCGGCACCGGAACGGTATCCGTAGAGAAATCCAAAGTGACACTGACAAGGACATCCCAATGACGAGACTAAGAGACCAGGGCCGCCGACGCATTAAGAGACCGGAGCCGACGCATGAATGGGGTTCAGACAACTCGATCCCTGACTGAGCCCAAGCGTAATAACTCGGCTTAAACGCAACCAGGAAAAATTTTCTTAAGGCCAAAAGATAGAGCATAAAATTAGCTACCAAAAAAGTCTACCTTAAAATCTGTATTATAACGCCCCTGCAATTGAACCCCCCCCTGTAATAGATCCACCTCTGGAGGGGGGTTAAAATATATAACCCCCTGCAATTGAGCCCCCCCTATAATAGACCCACCTCTGGAGGGGGGTTGAAAAATATAACCCCGGGGGTTATAATACAGGTTTTACGGTAATCCCATCTGAATTGGCCCAATACAAGAATGGTTATGGCCAAGTTATTCACTCCTGTTGGCCCTATTCCTGAAGCAAGTGATTATCTTGGCCATAACTTTTTTGGAATTGACCAATTCGAGTAAATGTTTTATAGCAAATTTGATGCTCTTTCTTTTAACATTAAGTGGATTTTTCTTGGTTGCGTTTAACCGAGTTGTCACGCTTAGGAACAGTCACATGGGTCGAGTTGTCAGTGACTCCGCATGAATCAGTGACCCGGCACCGGCGGATCGGCATCGGTAGAAAAATTGAAAGTGACAGTGACGATGACAACTGGATTCCGAGACCAAGGGATTGGGGCCGCCGACCCACGAAAATCACTAAGGACACATGGCGTAAAAGTGTCATTTTGGTGGAGGAAGGTAAGGCACCAAAATAAATAGAACGGGAAACTTCAATCACCAGAAAGAATCTCCGTGTTTTTCCGCAGCCGCAAAATTCGTTGTTGGGTCGTTTTAAAAAAGTATCATAATGGGCGTTTTAAAAAATAAATCAAAACTCAATACATATGTCATCTAAAAACTTTTTGGTTAGACCTGTTAGACCAATATATAAAAGGCAAAGTTGTGCAGAATTTTATGCTCTATCTGCTGTGGTTTAAATTTATTCGAACCAAATACATCAAAAAAACATTCAAAAATTCAAAAAAATCGAAAAATACAGTTTTTTTTCAAAATTTTTGTTCCGCGATATTTCTACAATGTAGAACAAGTCCAAAGTATTTAGGGCGAATAGTGCTAAATCGCCGAAGAAAAAAGGGAGTGAATATAATTCTTTAATTATATTTATCTTGGTCACTAAAAATTGTGTGAACCAGAACTGAATAAAAAGAACCGCTGCCCCACGTTTCGTCCCACCAGCGAAAAAGCCACGTTTCGTCCCAACCAAATTTCTATTATTTCGGCCTGAATCTCAACACTATCAACCAGCTACTTATAGAAAAACCGGTGATCTATA
>LDKF01001139.1:0-24065 GCA_001026735.1 Rotylenchulus reniformis
AAGTCACTTCTGATCATTTCCGATTGATCAATTCCAATAAAATGTCTATCCGCTCTAAGGGACTCAATTTCCCTTTGAACTGCTCAAAGTGATCGGCCAATTTGGCGGCCGGCGATGGCTCTTCAAAATTCCGCGAATCAAGAACCCCTAGGGAAAGTTGATCTTCAGAGTCCATGATACCAGATTGAGGTAGTGATCGGACCCACTGATCAGTCCTCGGAAGATACCTTCAGAAAAAAGTAGGATATTAAACTCCATTTAAAAAGCAAAAAAAAAGAAAAACACTAAAGAACACGTGATATTTATTAATTGCGCCCAAATTATCTACTTAGGGTGTAAACTAAGTTTTGACGCCTATTCATTAATTTCAGAAAAATATTTATTAAAAAATCAATTAAACCAAAACAATAATCAAAAATAGCATCATTATAATCGATGATATGTTGCTATATTTTATGCAAAATACTAATGTTGGACTCAATTTTTCTCAAAAAAGGGATAGAGGACCAATTCAAATACTATTCTGATAGAGCACAATTTTATGGATATGTTGGGTAAAAATGAACTTCACAACTAAACAGTACCATTTTTTCTGGGGGCCCTTTTTGAAACATCCTTTTTGAACTTATCGTCCAAAAATCAAACTTTCACTGAAATGACTAAAAAGTAAAAACAAATCAGGGAGATGGAATTTTTGAGTTACCTATATGGCATATTGTGGCAGAATAATATAGTTTAGTAATGATTTTGGAGTTTTAAAAAGTCTTACAGCTGAGATTCTCATTTTGACCCAAGAAATTGCCCTATTTTTTAGGTGGTTTTGGAGGCTCCATACTTGTCTTGGTCGAATTTTCTGATAATTTTCTTTTTTTTTGCAAAGTTAAAGAGGGTTCTTTGGGCTATCTTTTTCCGTTGATTTTATATTCCTTCTTTGCGGAATAATTCAGCTAAAGACCATAGAAAAAATATGCTAAAATTTCAGTTTTAGGTATAATAGGCAAAAAAATCACAACTTTTTTGAAGCTTGGGAAACGTGTTCTTTTTAAGCAAAAATAAAAGAGGACATTTTGTTCTACAAAATAAAAAAGGATCACGAAGATTGATGGCTAAATACCAAAGTTATGAATTTTTTAAAATATCTAAAATCGGCGTAAAAATCCTGTAGAAATCAACTTTTATTTTCGGCGCTATGATTTTATGACGCGAAAACATTCCATGTTAAATTATTGTTGTTTGTTTCTTTTTCCTCGATTTATCCACTTTTTATGTGCTATTTTGCAAGAAGGAATTCGCTTCAAAAAATCGTAGAAAAGTCCATTTCTATCGAGCGATTATTTTAATTTTACATGAATAGGCGTCAGAACTTAGTTTACTCCCTGAGTAATATCAAAAACTTTAATTCAAACAACAACAAAAGACCCATTTCTTTCTTTTGCCTTATCTAAATGCAAGGGCGCCGCCAGAAAAAACCATTCCTTCAGGCTTAAGCATTGCTCCTAACTCTGATCAGACTTACATTTCTCCTCTGTCTCTATTCATTTCCTCTCTTCGTCGTCTGTTGTCATTAGATGATGATGAACAATGGCCAAATGGATCCGATGACGGGGAATAATAATAATTCCCTGATCGGTCTGTTTCTTCGTGTTGTTGATCCGACAATGAACCTGATGATCGTGAACTTGATCGGCTTCTTACTCTCTGATCGGAAGTTGATTTTGTGATTGGATTTGATCGCATTTCCACTGATCGATCGGATAATGTCTGTAGGAATAAAAAATAATGAACAAATAAATAAAAAATATATAAGAATTGACTTTCTTATGAATAGGAAAATCCTGCGATTAGAAAATATGACAGGAATTCTTGTCTACCTGATCAGATGCAGCTGCAGAGATCGACAGGCCCATTTCGGGCCAATCATTTGAGGACGACGAGTTTTGTTGTCCTGCCGGTGGTGGTGGTTGTGGTGGAGGGGGCAGAATGTAGACGGGGGCCATGGGAGGGGGATCCAGCACGACTTGCTCGGCAAGTTCACGGTCACCAGCAATCTCAACAATTTCCACCGAAGGCATTCGTTGTGGAAAGATCTATAAGGGAGGGGAGGAAAAAATAAATATTTAATTCCATCATTTTTTTGCCATTATGCAAAATTTTATGCTCCATCTTCTGATAATTTTAATTTTTCGAAATTCGGTAAAAAAAATTCGAAAATTTCTCGAAATATTGAAAAATATGGTTTTTAGGGGATATTTCGAACTTGCCAAAAATGCATTTGACACTTTTTTACCGCCCTTAAAAGGCTTTTTTAACATCCTAGCACCAAATTTCTTCACTTATATTTTTAAAAAGAGAACAATATTCAACAGGGATAAATGTGACAAATTATCTTTTGCATCTTCCAATAATTTTTAACAATTAAATAGGAAGATTAAATATATTGATAAAAATGGCGGAATTGGAGCGATTTGCTATTTTCTTTTTAAAATCAGATTAAAGTATTTAAATATAATTTTTAGTTCTAAAAAAACAAAATTTCCAATATCATGGATAGTATGCAATGACCAATGAGTTAGAACTTTATATAAGCTTCATTAGGTCAGAATACTGATTAGGAAACCAATGAGATAAGGCAGATAAATTTTTAAATTTCCAAAAAAAGAAAATTCAAACTATGACCAATGTTAACTCTGAGAAGATCAAGAATCAACATTATTCCGAACTTGCATCACCTACTTTTTACCTTCTCAGCATTTTGTTGTCGTTGCTTCTTCCCCTGCTCCTCTTCCTCATCACTGTCATCAATGACAATGATATCGTCGTCATCATCTTCAACTTTTGCCTTTGCTGTTGCGCAACTACCTCCTTGTCGGTTATCATTTCGGCGCAATCGTTCTCGATATTTAGAATTTTTTAGCATTTTGGCTACTTTCGCCTGTTTTTTTCAAATAATTAAGGTATTATTCATGTAAAATATCAAAAAATCTATTTTATTGCTCATTAGTATGTAAAGAAAAACACAATTTCTAAACTAGTTGGTTTTTGATTTTTTATCAATTTTGAGCATACTATGCAATTTGCGCATAATTTTGCGATTTTTGCACGTATTATATAAAGTTTGATTGGTTAGTCGACACTTGAGGATACGGCACTTGAGGACCCGATTTTTGAGGCCCAATTGTTATTAAAAAATAATTTTTTTACAGGTGTATAAATCTAATCCTCAAGTTTACAGATTTTTCGAAAGTAGTGATTAATTTTTACGTTTTATTTTTTTTCGTTTAAGTTTCNCCCTCAGCTGTTCACATGCTCCTTCAGCTGTTCACATGTCTCTCTGACCACCCAAATTCCCTTTAAATACCCCGCTCTTGTCCAATCTGATCATTTTGTATCTAATCGCGGGGAACTTCTGTTCCCCTTCATCCCCTTCACTTTTCTCCTCTTCTCTGGGGAACTTCTATTCCCCTTGTCAATTTTCCCCCATTTTCCTGTTCCACACTTGCCTCTGAAATCCCCCACATTTTCATTGTCAATTGTGGTAATGGGTTTAATTACCCAAATTTGAGGTGTAAATAAATCTGATTTTTGGTTCGACTTCCCACTCCCTTCCTCTACCCGACTTGGCGACCCTACCCCCACCAAGCGGCAGCGCTGCACCCCAACTGTGCCACTCCATCCAACCCCGGAGCCCACACAAGTGAATCAGAACAGGGAAAAAGGAAGGGATCCGTTCAATAGAGGCAAGAACGGGGAAAGGAGATGATCAGAGCAGCAGAATAGGAAAGAAGCAAAAGATACAGATCAGAACAGAGGAAAAGAAAGGGGCAGAATGGGTGCAAGGACATCGTGCAAGTAGAGAAAAAAATATGTTCTGGATCAGAAGCAAAGAAAGGAAATTCTGAACTGTGACTAATCGGAAATATGAATCAGAACAGAAAATAAAGCAATATATTTTTTGAAGAGTCTTAATAAGTTGGATAATGAAAACCCATTTGTTCAATGCCCCTTTACCTTCAATGCCATTGGGGAGATTGGCCACAAAAATGGTGGAATTGAACTGCCAAGTCCAGGATTGGATATCCGCCAGCGACGGATTCGGATGTTTGTCACGCCATCGGAATGGAATCCGGATTGGCTTTAGACGCCCATCGTTATCGCCACCAATTACTGTTGCATCGAGCTAAAAAATTAGAAATCTATGTATGTTATTCAAATCAAAAAGGTCAATATATAAGTGGCAAAAGCAAAGCATAATGAAAAAATTAATAGCATGAAAAATAATGAAAAAAATCTTTTGAAAATGAAATTAAATTATACATTCACGATAAAAAAGATCAAAATATTAAAAGGGCTAATAGAAAAAATGAATTAAAAATTTGGAGAAAGGGTGCTAAATGCAGACTTTGAATAATTTTTAATATCATTTGGCTGTTCTATTATCCTAAAAAATAAATTGTTTAAAAATGATAACAATTGTTTAAAATATTTTAAAATTATATGCACAATAGCACGAAATCAGAAAATAACTATTGTGTGTTTGTGGTTTTTATTAATTGTTTTGCATAAAAAGATTGCATAAAAAGAATTAATATTTATTTAAATTTTTCTCACAGTTTGGTACTCGGAAGATAGATCATTTCCCCAATTTAGCGGTGGATAATAAATTAGCCTTGTTTTCCAATTATAATAATTCTCCGGCAGCAAGGAATCCCGCAATAGTGAAACAAATAACGGTGTGGATATCTTCGGATCCTGTGTATATAAATAAAAAAATAATAATGAAATAAATATTGGGAAAATAAAAAAATCAAATTATCATTTATTTTTTTTAATTTTAAGTATTAGGGAAAGTTCCGATACAGAAACGAAATTTTTGAAAAGGCCGAAGTTGGAACAAATTTTTTGATAGCATCGCTTAATAACCAAGTATAAAAATAAAGGAATAAGGTATAAAGATTATTCGAAAATTCTAATGACACTAAATAACTTACATAAAATTTATGCACTATCCGAACTGCTTCGGCAGCTTCGAATTCGTTTGAAAACTGGACCAATGCTCGGAATTTTCCGACAATTTTGCCAGAGGATATGACAATTTTGCTGCAAATGTTCGAATCAGTTTCCTTTTATTTTAATTACTTACACAATTCTTCCGCAAACCGAGAACAATTTTTCAAACCATTCTTGATTCGAAGATTGTGGGAAACCGACCACACAGACAGTTGCTTCTAAAACAGAAAAATGGATATTAGTTGAAAAAAACAAGCAAGAAAAGTCAGGGAGGGGAAGAATAGGATCGATATTGAAATTCAGCACAAAAAATCCATAGAAATGGAATTCTTTTTGCGCCTCTATGATTTTATGACGCGTAAACAGTCCATATTAAATTATTGTTATTTGTTTCTTTTTTCTCTATTTAACTACTTTTTATGTGTAATTTTGCAAGAAGGGATTCACTTCAAAAGATCATAGAAAATTCCATTTCTATCGAGACACTATTTTAAATTTAAATGGCTTACAATTATTAACCTGTTCCAAATCCGAAGTTGCATACGTGATGTAATGTCCAATTGGCCAATTCTTGGTGCTCAGTAAAACCGATGTTTAATCCGAACATTTAGAGCTTAAAATTGGAGATAAAAAGCATAAGGCATTATCATTGAATTAAATAAAAGTTCCAGTTCTTTTATTAGAACCCACCCCTCCCCTAATTTTTATATTGTCTAATATTTATCAAAGGCTTAAAAATAAGAATAGGAAATTGTTTCGAAGGGAATACATAAAATTCTCTTATTCTCATTTTGACGAGAAAAAAGGAATGATGAGGAACCAGTTCTTTGGGTCGTAGAAAAAGAAAAAAAGTACTTATGTATGGTCTGTTGAAAGAAATAAGGGAATAACGAGTTCTTTTTCTGGGCCGTCAAAAAATAATAAATGATCAGTGAAAATAGTCTCTTAATGGGCCAGAAATTTGGTTTCTTTCAAATGCTCTCCTAAAAGGATCCGGTCCATGGTTTTTCGAATTATTAAGGTGAATTTTGGCATAAGTTGAACCGATTTTTCTTTTTACAAGTGTATTTATTCATTAAGGTTAGAACTTTGCAAGAACCCAATTTTATAAGGGAAAAAAGATAAAGAAGAAAAAATGTTCTTTTTTGAAGGAAGGAATTAAGAGATCCTCAAAAAATGATTTATTTTTGCTTGATAATTTTCAAAGAAATGGCAAAATTTGTCGAATATGAATAAATAGTTTGAAATATGGAAAAAATAAAAACGGATTGAAAAATACCAGAGAAGATACTAAATAATACATCCTTTATTCGTAATTTTCAAGCTATTTCGCGTGCGCAGAAAAATGGGGTTTTCCATAATTCTGAGCCCCCTACTCCCCCTACACATGACGGATTCGATCGGAGAAATGAATGAGAATCGATTTTCCTTTTTATGTATTTGGTGGAATCTGGAATGAGGCGAACCAGGAATACTTATAATATGTATTACGATTATAATTATAATATTAAGAAGGCCGGGAAAATGCGGTATTTAGAATGAATTATGTGAGGGATCTGGTCCATTACAAAAATAACTAAAAAAAATCTAATAAAAAGCACTGGAAAAATTATTAATATGGTTAATAAGGTATTTTTTCATGGAGAAGAATATCCCGATAGGAGTTTTAGAATAGAAAAAAAAGTCTAGACTCGACTGTGAAGATAGAAACAGGAATTCTAAGGATTAGTACTACTTACTAAAGTAGGGATTGAAAATTATTGCTCATAAAGGACGGGAAAAGATTAGGTTGACACGATTGAAAAATCGAAGTTTTCTGAGGATTTATTTAGGAAAATTTACAATCCAATCAAAAGATTTTGCAAAAAAGTCAGGGATGACTTTCTTATTAGTAAAATATAAAAATGAATAGAGTGGATCAATGGGAGCGTGAAAGGATGCTTTAAATAGGGCGCGGAAAAGGGGGGGGATCATACAAAAAACGGATTAGTATTTTGCACGATACATAAATCGTGTCATTTTTTCAATCTGGGATTTGATGATCGCAGGTCGGACGGATGGTGGAGGGTGGATGGAGGAATTGTGAAAAGAGGAACAACGGGGATGATGAAGGGAGGATGAACAAAAATCAGGAATGAGCAGCACTATGGCACGGGCAATTTTGGGTGATTGTACTCCAGGGAATCAGTGTCAAATATTGACAAAAAGGTGGACAGATAAAGAAGAAAAGAATGATCTCCGGTAAGTCATAATGGGTCGAAACAATGAATTTAGAGAAATCCCATGGACTGGATAATCTTTTCAAAATGGATTTTTTTGCCTCTCTTAATCTTTCCATAATTGTTATCAACTCTGTTGTTGGTGTGTTTGAAATTGCATCATGATCAAGCTGTTAAACTTTTTAACTGGAAGAGTCCATCGACGGATTGGCCATGTTTTGTTGATATAATTCTCTTGAGGGGAGGGTTGTAGTGCCACTCCCCAAAAATTAATTAATTAGGCTTGAAGGCCAATGAATATTATTTAGTACAATTTGGTTGATCTAAGGACATAAAATGGTCGATCAGAGGGCCTTACTTGGCCTAGAAACCGCAGGCTTTTAAACATGAAGCGCTTTCCCAACGCAGGCGCTGTTTATACACACAGAGCCAAGTGACAGGTATGGGCGCGGTGCGGTTTCAGCATGTATATATCTATATTTGGTGCTAAGGCGTTTTAAAAAGTGTCAAAACCCAGTATCTTTTCCAAAAACTTTTTTGTAAGCATTCTAGGCCAAATTTTCTTGCGATAAAGTTGAGCAAAATTTTATGCTCTATCTTCTGGTATTTATAGTTTTTTAAAATTCAAATAAAAAGTTCGAAATTTTCGTGAAAAATTTCGTTCGAAATTTTCGTTCGAAATTTTCGTGTATTTTTTGAAAAATTCCGAACTTTTTGTTCGAATTTCAAAAAATTAAAAGTATCAGAAGTTAGAACATAAAATTCTGCACAACTTTATCGCTGGAAAATTTGGCCTAGAAAGCTTACAAAAGTTTTTGGAGAACAAACTGGGTTTTTGTTTTGGCTATTTAAACATCCCAAATCAATAATTTTCCTCAGTTTTGCAGATGTACAAAGCTTGTGTTAAAAAGTTTTTGACCTTAACATTTTTCTATTCTCTGTATCTTACTCTGTTCTGTTCTTTCTTTTCCACACTTCTAAAAAGAGCTGTAATTTCGACTTTCAAGAAAAGAACAGGAACCAAATAGATTGAAAATTTGGGAACAACAGAATTAAGTAGTTTAAAATTTAATATAATAAATAATTTCAAGTCCTAATAAGTGATTTATTTTAGCGATGTTTCGAATATAAATATTCATTATAAATTAATAAATTATCTCAACTAAATTATAACATTAAATTGTAGAATAAAAAATTATTTTGAAAAAATTGAGACCAAAAGTTTATGTCTTTTCCAATAAATTTTCTTTAAAGCATTCCAGCCTTTCTTTATGTGTTATGCTTTTCATCTTTTTGCAAAAAAGCCCCTTAATCCCCATAAAACGAACGGCTCGTGATCGTCACCATTACGCCACCGGAAAACGATTTAATTCTTCCGCAAGAGAAGCCCCAAAAACGACAAACACTCTCCCTATCTCCCCATTTTTGGTTCACCTTGGAAACGCCCTTATAAGGTTAAGGTTATAACCCGGGAATTAGTCAAGACTGTCACGGCATGGCTCATTTCCCGGCATGGCCCATTTTCCTCCCCATCTCCCCATTATGGCGAGAATTTTTGCAGAATAATAATCACCAACCATTATGCTGAATTTATGACCAATCAGATGTTTTTGGCGATACATGCCAAAAAGATCTTTAACAAAAATTTTTTAATCTTAGAATTTAAAAACCATTCATTTTTATATGTTTTTTATTCGTTGAAAAAGATGAATACATTGGTGCTAGGATGCTAAAAAGTGAGGCCAAAACTCGAAAACCTCAAATACGCACCAAATTTTACAGCTTTAAAAAATTTCCATTTGACTTTTTGTAATGCCCTATTTGGCTATTTGGCATTTTATCGCTCTATAACTGTGTAAAAGTAAATGACGATGATTTTTAAAAAATAATCATTGTTAGGGCGTAAAAAAATATAATTTTAGAGATTCCTCGATATATTTGTAAGATTATTTTAATTAAAGGAATAAATAAAGTTCAGCAAGAATTTTTCTTGTTAATTGAAACACAAAATATTGCATTGGAAATGCAACAGGCGGGCCGACAGTTTCGCTTTAATACACAGGGAAAATGCATCAAAATTTACCGCAACGGCGATGTGCACCACAAATGCATTACGGTATTTACCATTTTTATGGGTTTAAGTGTTCATTTTAGAAGAACAATAAAATAAGCGCAAAAACGCCATTGAATTCCAAATTTTTTTGTAGCTCCTCGATTTTTTGACGCGGAAGCATGTTGTGTTAAATTATATTGTAGTTTGATTTATTTTTCTCTGTCCATTCACTTTTTCCATAACAGATGATAATAAGAAATTCGCTTCGAAAAATCGAGGATTCAAACCAATTCAATCGGCGCCCAATTTTTATCGTAATAATAATTCAATAATTCATCATAAATATGATGATGATGATGAATTAAAATTGCTTTAACTCATTCCCTTAACTATTACCAATAATATCAGATACGACTAACAAAATGATCGCATTTATTCATAAGATATTCTTACCAAGATTTGCGTGAATATGCGCCAGATGTACGGTATGCCAGCCCTTTTGGACACGATCAGCGAAAAGATCGGACTGGTCTTGGGGGCCAGAAGATTGTACGCCATGGACGGACGGCAAATAGTTTCGCTTGATCAATTGGAGCATAACAAAGTGAAAACTTGGATTTTTATTATTAAATTTTTAAAAATATGTGATTTTGTGATTTCAATAAGAGCCTAAGGCAGAAATTAAAGATTATAAATAAATCACAATTCGGGAATATTGTTCGGAAGGTTTAATAAACTTATATAATAACTAAATTAAAATTATTATCTGGATTTTTTAAAATAAATTTTGCTCGTTTACTTCTTATTTTAAACCCATAAATTTTCCTAAAATTCAGGAATATGTCGCGGCTTCGGGTCCCTTTTCCCGTGTCGATTATGGCCGTCAGCTCTCCAACCAGTCTTCGGTGCCATTCCGTCGGGGAAGTATCTCTTCCGGCGAGAATCAATCCATATCCAACAAGACCAACTTGACATCCTCCACAAATTCGTACCCTCAACATAAGACCCTTCGCCAAGCCAAAAGTCAAGAATTCAATGGCAAATTCCTGCAAAATAAACGCGACAAAATGTTCGCCGTCCAACAAGAAAAGTTATTGGCAGGATAAATATATTTTTAATGCTAATTTTGATTTATTAAGTTGGATTACGAGAAAGGAAAAGGATCGATCAGTGAGTAAAAAGCGGAAAACGAAGAAAGGTAACACGATAGAAGCACATTTAATAAACCTACAATCCGAAATCTTCAAGAACAGAAAACCAGAATCTATGATTGTTTCATTATTTTTTATTATTTGTCAATACCCATAAAGTCAATATCATCAATACCATTAATTAACTCTAGATGAGAAAAATAGTTTAATTCGGACACATGCTTATCGTATAATATAAAAACAATTGATCAAATTAATAAAAATTAGAACTAACGATGACCAAGCTCTAGAATATGAAAAAAGTTTTTTAAATATAACAAATTAAGTTGCACCTAAAAAGGAATTCAAAGAGAAGGAAGTGCAAACATCAATTACCCCAAACCGAGCAGCCAGATCAAAATCAAACCTTAGTTTTGAATACGAAGCGAGAAGCCCAAAGTTGGAATTGAAATCGGAGCATAAAATCAGAAGCAAAAGCAATGTAGATGAAGTGGGGGACGAGTGCGAAGTATGCGGCAAAATGTGCCAAAGCATGGCGGACACGGATGCATTCCGAGGTAATTAAACATTAAATATAACATATGGGATTTATCATTTGGATTCCATATTAAGGTCGATCCGATTCTTCAAAAAAATTTACCCAAAATTATAGGGAAAGAGAGTTTTCAACAAGTCAGAATTCAATTCTGATGTCAAATAGTTATTTTTAAACCCCAAGATTTTTTACAAGAAAATATCAAGGTGAAATTCGATTTTAGTCCTGACATTCTTTAGCTGCATTATTATACATAATGTCAATCTCTGCATTGAAAAGGAGATGTAGGACCAAAAAAATAACAAAAAATGTACTACCTAATTAAGTAAATTGCATTAATTTTATTCAATAAATAAAGATCCTTATTATGAAATTTTCATGCAGTAAAAGAGCATCCGACGGAGGTAGAACTCATAGAAGAATTGACGCCGAATCCAAGAATACGGACTAGAATCCGAGTTATGGATGTGGAGATAATCAAATATGACGAGAAAAATAGTGTGGAAGGAGGAGAGATGGAAGAAGATGACAGAGATTACGAGAACAAAATTGGTAAAATGAAATCAGATGAACAAGATGACGAAGAAGAAGAAGGTGAAAAATTTATATTTTGAAAAAAATAATGTAAAATATTTTCAGTCCATCGGATTAATACTGTAGAAACAATTGAAACGCCTATGGAAGAAGGAGCAGAAACCGAGTTAGAAGAAGCTGAAAGGACCAAAGAAGTAGCTGAAGTTTTATTACAACAAGCTGAAACAATTAAGCTGGAGGCGAACACTTTGCTGCAACAAAATGACGCTAGTGAAGAAGCAAAATCCTTGTTAGAAGTCACCGAAATAACTAAGGAATTGGCAGAAACTTTGTTAGAGGAAGCTGAAATGAAAGAGAGAAACGCAGAAATGCTGTTAGCTGAACCAGAAGATTTGATAGCAATAACGGAGCAAATAAAAGAAGAAAATGTGATGAAAGAAACGGAAGCTTTACTGAAGGAAGACGAAATGAAGGATGAGTTAGAATCTTTGCTATCAGAGATAAAGCAAAATAAAGAAGAAACCGAAGAAGAAAATGCGAAAGAAGGATTGGAACAAGCAGAAGAAGAAGCAAGAGAAGAAGCGGAAATATGGCCAGAAGTAGCAGAAATGAAAGAAACGATTGAAACGAAACTAGAAGGAGAGGAAATGTTGGTAGAAGTAGCAGAGAAAGTAAAGGAAGAAGCGGAATCATTGCTAGAAATAGTTGCCGAAGTAAGAGAAGATGAAAAAGAAAAATTACTACAAGAATCAGAAAGAAAGGCGTCAGCAGATAGTAAAATCCTGCCAAAATCAGCGGAATCACAGAAAGAAATGACAACGGAAACTATGGTAGCAGAAGCAGAAGAAATTTTGGCAACAGAAGCAAAATTATTACAAAAAGCTGGAGCAGAGGAAGAAGGCAAAATTTTATTAGAAGGTAAACAACGGCTAGAAGAAACTGGCGGAAAAATGGATGGAAAGGAAAGAGAGAAGTAGAAGGAACTCCATGCATGAGAAAATGATATTGTAAAGGCGATTATTATCATTATTATTTATTTATTTATTATTATTATTACCTATTATTATTCACAATATTTGGGGATGATTAGGATTTGAATGATATGTTTGTCTGAATAAATTGAACAAAGAGATGATCAGAAATGATTTAAATAATAAATATTCCTTCACCAATACCAGCGAGAAGATATATAAAAAGGTGGGGAAGGAACGTAATATAAATAAGTAGATATTACTTTTTTTGAAGAACTAGTCGCAACGCAGGGGAAAATCGCGCGGGTAACATTGCTCTATATAGATACACAATTTATAATCGTACCCGAACTCTGCTCTACGTATTACTCTGGATAGGAAGCAGCGCCTTCGGTTAGAAAAGCGCTTCGCGCTTAAAGATCTTCGGTTGCTAGGGCAGCCTACTCCATCAAGTTCGAGCAGTTCAGCTGCAACATCTCGTGTTCAGCACCCTCGAAAACCCCTGAGTACCAAAAATCAGCTCAAAATCCCATCAAATTGCACAAAATGCTTTAGGCCCCCTTAGAGTCCCGGAAATTTTTGAAAATTTCTCAAAATTTTCTTAGGTCTAACCTAAGCCGAAAATTTTTTGTTACCAGACTATGTTTTTCCATACGCTCTACACTTTTGTTGCAGGAATCTAAACTCAAAACCCACTAAAATCGTGAGTTTTCAACTTGGGACTCTAAGGTCGGTACTCTAACTGGAAAATTTCGGATTTTCGAGGCCATAACTTTTCTTAGGCCCGGTGAAATTTTTCAACTTTTTTTTTGTTTCCTTACTCTCATTAAGCTACATCTTTTTTATAGTGGAAACTAAATCTAGCTCAACATAAACCTGAGTTTTTTCAGTTGTAATGTTGAGAGCGGGAAAAAATTTTTAAGTGTCAGAATTTTTCAGAAAAATTTACCCTTTTGACCCAAATTTTTTTTTGTGCTAACAGATAGCGCATAGTTGTACATGATCCTACCACCCGGATTAGCGATTAATGGATTAAAAAGTATAGCTGTCGAAGGGCCCAAAATGCGTTTGGTCGATTTTTGACCAAAAGCCTACCGTAACCCTCAATTTTCTACAGTAACCCTCGAATTTTATATTTTTCCTAGATGCAGGACAAAAAGTTAGGGGGACCTCCAAAATACAACTACCCCTCTAAATATAACAGGAAAGGCGCAGGAGTTTTGGAAACGAAAGACAAGTTTACTTTATATATGTAGTATATAATTATACGAATTAAAAAATGAAAAATTAATAAAAATTAAACTTTATACATACAATATGATTGATATACATGGAATGATGATATTGATTATCATGTCGTAGAACGGCATAATTTAACGATGTTTTTAATTGCCATTATAAATTGGACATAAAGCTGAGAATGGCACCGGAAAAGATCAGAGAAAGTGAGATAGCGATGATCAGGATATTCCTGAAAACCTGAAAGAGGAAAATGATAATTCCAATATGATTAGGCACAAAAATTAATTTTGGACCTTTGTATTTGTTAAACAAGTCCTTCAAAATTGGACTTCCAGAAAATGAATTTTGTAATATTTATCTTGTTATATACCATTTGTATGTCGTTGAAGTAGAAAACACTCCACAGAGTGGCCACGCAACACGGAATGGTAATCATCACGGGGTACGCAATGGTCTGGGTCAGCAGATCGTTGGCCAGAAAAAGACAGCACATGCCACAGCCCCAGATGGAACCGCTGATCATCGACGGAAGGGCAACTCCAGGCTCGAGAGTGGGCCGATTTTTCCTATGGTATGTATATATTTTATTTAGTTTATCGTAAAATATAATGCATATGGTTACTCTCTTTACAATAATAATTTTAATTGATTTTAATTTGATAATACTTAATAGAGATATATGTTCTATGTATGGATCGAAACACTGAAGATTTAAGATAGAGACTAGAAATATTTTTTTGAATTTTTCAACCGTTGATTTCAATTTTTTCTTTAATATTATAGTTAGCAAATATCCCTCAATAAGTATTGCAATATCCCTCAATAAGTACTGTATATTTGGTTTAGGCATCATTTTAAAATATTCTTATTTTTAAAGATTTAATCCATGCAGAGTAATAATTACTTTGCTATGGCATAAACGACAAAAATGGCTGTGGCACTCATGAAAATGCCCAAATAATGTGAAAATATGTAGTTGAGCCCACTTCTCCGAGCACCTGGATAACGGAACAGATGGTCCTGTATATCTAATGAAAACCATTTTAAAAAGTAATTTTTATTTCTAAAGAATCTTACATAATACAGGCAAGGAAGTGGCGGAGAAGAAAAAGCCGGCAATCAGGGATAGTAAAATGTAACTGAAAAAATTAAAATCATTTATTTTATCCAACATAAAGAGTTTCAATTTGATTTGAATTTTAAACTCACAGTAATTTATGGAAGTCAAAATGGCTTGCTAAAGAGAGAAAAAGATTATTTTAGAAAAAAATCATTTAATCAACTAATAGGGATCAGATTTATAGGGAAAAATCAAATAATATAGCCTAAAAAGAAGAAAACATTCTCTGGAAAAAATATCTGATCTACAGAATAAACGATCAAAATGATCATTTTATCACTTTTATTACTGAAGCCAATAAATTTTGAACTTTTCTAGGTTCATTTCTATAGCGCAAAGGACCATTTTTCATCGGATATTTGATTTTTTCCGTAAAAAGAAACCAAAACCTATGAAAAATAACAGTATTTTTCTTTATTTATGCAATTATTATAGTACCTTTATTATCCGTCATCGACATCGGCTCGTCCCCGCCGATTTGAATTTGTATCGTCCCCGTACTTTTCATACTCTTAATTGTGCACATTGTTTCCACAGTCTTTATGCTTGAATTATCGTCTTGTTGGTCATCCAAAAATCCCCGTTTGATGAAGGCGAACGCAAAACCCCTAAAAGAAAAAGAAATATGATAAATGGAGAAAAATTATTAAATCGGGATTACTTAAAAAACTTTAAAAAAATACAAAAGGAAGGTAATAATAATAACTAATGAAAGCAATGGCATAAAAATGCTGGTTTTTAATAATTTTCATAAAAATTTCAAAGGTGTATTCTTTAATTAACAGTAATTTTATTAATGAGAAGCTTTTCAATTTTTTTACGAAAAAGGATGTTATCCTGTCCAACCTACAGTTTAAGCAATACCCCATAAGCAATACCCCATGAGTATCGTGATCAGTCCGATCAAGTTCATTCCGATATGCTTTGGCATTTTTTGTTTAAGACCAAGCAGTCCAAATCGGCCCGTGGACCATCCCGTCAGAATATTTGTGGTGGAATACAGTAGAAGTGTAGTGGCAATGCCCAGGTTCGGAAGTGCAAATTGGGCCATTAAATTTGCTGGAACATTTAAGGGAAAAATCCGCTAAAATTTATTGATATAATCATAAAAATTTGATGTGCAATTTCAATTTTTTATATTATTGATAGTATATTTTTTCAAATATTCAGTCATCCCCAGCCCTTCTAACCAATGGTCCACAAAATTCCGCCTGCTGTTACTTCCAAATGGATCGGCGGGGATCCCATGGCCGAGTTGAGCACAAAACCAAAAACCAGACTACCCAGGGACATCATCCATTGCACAAAAAACACGTCCTTCTTCACCGCTCGTGACCTCCGAATCGGCACATTCTATGAATATTCACAAAATATTTTCTATTAGAATAATTGAAGAGATAAAAATCAGAAAATAGAGTAACGCTGCTGGGCCCTTGCCAAGGCCCTTGCCAAGAGATCGTTCGCTTTGTTCTCTAGAGACATCTTCTTCCAGAGGAAAAAGACAAGAGGCGGCCGGGGGACGATCCCAGCGTCTTCCGATCTCGGCTGCTCTACCAACTGAGCTACGCCCGCCCCTAAAGAGCTCGGCTAATAGATCTCTTTTGCTTCATCCATAAAGGGAATGCTCCTCACTTACGATAGTTAGGAAATAATAAATCGAATCCAATAGTTATATTTATAATGGAAATTTGAATATCGGATATCGAAGAAGCTAATTGAAAGCTATGACCATTAATTGTAAAAAACTAAAGCCATAACATTAAATATAATAATATTTGCAAGAGATAGTTAGATTAATCTGATAAGACAATCGAAATTTCTTTTACAATCAAGAGTATACCATTGTTCCAAAGCAAAGGGCGCCAATAACCACAACAAAAATGCCGATTAAGAAGTTTTTATGTGCCATTTGGAACGGAAATAATGAATTTATATACCTAATACCCTGAAAAATTAAATAATAGTGATTAGAGTGTATTAGTAATTGGGAACCAAAATAAGAAATATTAATAAAGGATGTTTACTGGGTTTGGTTTGTTAATTCGCTAATGAGAAAATATTATAATGGGTAAAATAAAAGGAATAAAAGACAATAATTTTGTAACAAATCATTTTATCATATGGAATACAAAGTAGCTGTTTTGAATAAAGGGCCTGAAAATTTATCAATGGTCTTGGTTAAGCTAGGAATAGTTGTTTATTTCTGTTCCTTCAACACGAAGTTTGTGTGCCTATGATTCAACTTGGAATTAATCATTATTGCCTCTTTATTGTGTCTGTATATATTATTATTTCAAATTTCTGACGAAATCAGGGTCATTGAATTAATATCTATAAAGTATAATAGTAAATCAATTCCAATCAAAAGCATGAACTTATTCTGCAAAAATTGTTTTTAAAATTGATCAATAAGTAAAAATTAATTTACTAGGATATTTTATATGATTTATATAGAGAATTATTTATAGATGAATAAATCTATATTTAAAGTATACTTATAATGAATAATTGCAAGGGAAGTATGTATATATTGATGGTGGAAATGCGTGGAATTAATTACTCTTTTAAATGGTGTTGATTATGGCCCAAATTAAAGCTAAAATAGAAAGCTTTTTGTTATCGAAGACATATCTATTCATAGAAAAAATAAAATACAATAAAATAATATAATATTCATATGATGATATAGGATACCCAACCAAATCCGACAGTTCAGCAGCAACCACATAAAAGGATGGGTCTATTTTAATCCATATTAAAATAGATCTAAATATTATCTGTAAATAAATCAATAATTGTCATTTTAAATAAAATAATTGTTGCAAGCTATTAGGTTGACCATCCTTTTCTGAGTAGGGATTTTATTTAAAAAGGGAAAATGATTTGTCATTTTGGATGATTTAAATTGATGAAAACATTAAAAATACAAAATAATATTCAATAATTGATAATTTACCGTGCTGGATAACAGAAACATTGATATAAAAGTTGCGCATTTAATATTTGACCTTTAAAAGGAAAAATAAGGTGCAAGGTGATTGAAATGTTTGCTCAAAAACTTGGTCTTATCTTATATGAATCCATTAAAGTTTCTTAATGCATTCATTCCTTTTTATTGAATATAAATAGCCGATTTTAAGGATTATTTTATTTTATTCTTTCATTTTTATTTAATAAGTTTCTGGTTTCAAATTTTTTTGAATCAATTGCACATGAATTATGATTTTATTCTTTAAAATTATGTAATTTTGCCCTATTTATGTATTTGTCTTTAGCCCTTCGGTCGATGCTCTTTATGGCCTTTGATGATGGACATTGAGGACATATGTATTTGAGCAAACATTTTTGAGGATTTGGTCATGGCCACGATTTAGTCCATATTTATGTCGGCGAATTTGAAAATGGATGACCAATGCTGACTCATAAAATGGATACGATTGTTTGTCTCGTTTTTTGCGAAGTATTTCAAGATTTCTGACCATTATTCATGTTCTTTTGCTCTTTTTACTATTACAGATTAAACTTTTTTAGAGTTTTTGGATTCTTTTTTAAGAAATTTGCAACCTGTTTTCTTATTAGCTATATCATGTTTAAATAATTAAACTAGTTTATTGGAAATTCAAAAAATATTTCCCAATTTGATATAACCAAATTTATTCAAAAAATAATTAATTAAAATCCGATGTTCCCGCAATTTTGGGGTGTTTAACCATGTCTTCTTTCCATAATAATGGCCTTTTCATCCACGCAGTCAGGGTCATCCTTCTCGGATTTCATAGGATCAAATTGTGCCAAGACTTACATTAGTCTTGATGGAAAGAAAGAAAAGGGAGATTTTCATGTCCGTTAATGTCCTGTAATTACATCAAAAAATTTACATTTATTTATGTTTATTATTTGCAAAATCGATTCTTTATGAAATCAAAAAACGTTTAAAAATAAAAATTAAATTGATTTCCTATGTAAATTTATGATTAAAAAAGATTTTCCGTGCATCAAATTTTTGATGATTCAACTAAACTTTAATCTTTAATCATTTTTGGCATTAATTTTTATCTTTGGCATAAATGATAATCTAATCGCATGTATCCCTATCCCATTCATTAATAATTATTATTTAAAGAAAATATATCGAAAAATTATCACTATATTATTTTATTGTCAGCACAAAATTTCTTTAACCCATCAAACAATGTCCAGTTAAAGGAACAATTATCTTTTTGGTCGGACTACTCTCCCCTCTTCGCCCCCTCCCCCCAACTTTATGGCCCATTATCTCCTCGACCATCAACCCATTCTATTCACCAAAAATTGGCTAAATCTTACTTAGGTCAGCAAAAAACGGCAATGGACATCTGGGGTGTTTTGGGCCTCGCATCTTCAGCAGAAAAATGTTCTCTTTGTCAATCCTCCATTTTTGGGATATTTGATATTTTACTCAAAATAACCCAGATTTAAAAAATGATGTTTCCAAAATTCCCTACCAATTTATTTAATACATAAATAAAAAAATTTTTTGAAAAATATATTTATTTATTGGTATTTAAGGGTTTTCTCGATATTTTCAAAAAAAATAATTTAAAAAATATTTCCGCTCGAATGGCTCCGATCATCAAAATCATTTCCCTCCCAACGCACCAAAATCCAGGATTTTCTTGCTTTTTGCTCCGTTTAATCATCCTTGCTCCTCCTGCCCAATGCTCGATTTCCAGTTTCCTCACAACCATCCCCACGTCCTCTACTCCTTCTTAAGCTTGACTCGCGCTTCGCCTATTAGTGTGCATAACTACAGCAAATTGCGCATAAATGCTCGCTCACACTTTACTCCTCCTTTCTCTCTCCCCTAAAAGAAATTTCTTGTATGGAAAATACATCTAAACATACATCTTGTCAGTTAATCTAACTTTCAAAAAAGCTATCAAAATTATCCCTTTTGATATTCTTTAATCATTTTATTTTTTATTTATTAAGGAAGGTTTTAAACGCAGGAAGCGGAGCAAAGATCCATTTAAAAAAGTGCTTAGGCTATGGCTTAATGGCGAAAACTCTCCCCGGAATGGCGAAATATGGATTCGAATCCCACTGCGCAGCTAACTTTTCCCCGAGCTTTCATTCTATTTTCCATTGCAAATTTTCGTTAAATAAAATTTAATCTTTCCATGATAGAGTCCTTTTCACGCTATTTGGTTTTACAGAATAGTACTTAATTTGGCGTTTTGTTTCCGTCCTACATAGAACATCATGTGAAAAAACGCATTAGTTGGGAAGACAGGTTCTTCTGCCGGTCCGCAATTCGACAGAATGGTGCTGGGTCGTTTCTTAAAAACCATCATAATGCGTGTTTCTTAAATAACCATCAAAACCCAAATGGGATGTTTCTTAAATTTCCATCATAATGAGTCATTTCTTAAAAATCCACAAAACCAAAAAGAGCATTATCCATAACCAAACGGATATTTAAAAACGCGCATTATGATGGTTTTTAAGAAACGACATAGCACCGACAGAATGTAGGGCTAAAACTGCAGGTAATCCGTGATTTTCATTCCCCAAGTGCCAATTTTATGATTTATATCAAACCATGAGATATTTCTGATCGATATTTGCAACATTTTGTTTTCATCCAGGTAAACATATCATTTAAAATTGCTCAAGATTTTCATTTTCCATATCTTCGATTTTCTTGAAAGATACTTCAATTTCAACATCTTTATACCATATTTTCCATGACAAATCGATGGTCATTTCCTTTTCGGCCCAAATTCGCCCTAGGATCGGAATGGTTTGTCATGATGATGAACCCCAAATTTGTGCACCTGTTGCCGATTTTTTGTGGATTTGGTGCGATGGCATCGACAGATGGCCAATGAGCCGGAAAAATCTTTTTGCGGCATTTTGAAGCCTTTGGTTTTGATTTGATAAAATAAATTCATATTTTTATGTCTTTGTCCTTTTATATAATTCTACAATGAATGAATGTAGAATGTATTCTTTAACAAATTATTAAGCAAAAAAATCTCAATTTTTTGAAAATGCCATTTATTGAAAATGCCAAGATTTTTTTTAGACACGAGATTTCCACAAAAGGCAAGTCTATGTCGTTGTAAAGCTATATATAATATCCTCCGTTCCCATGTCATCATCGCCATCATCTTTGGGCTTTGGGGTTGTTGGTGCTCAACTTTCTTTCTTTTTCTCTTCGGACACCGCCACCATCCCCCGAGTGTGTTTGTTGGCTGTTGACCTTGAGCCCGTTTTTTGCTGTTTTCGTTGTCGTTGTCGGAACTCGATGGGTTTCGCATTTTTTGTTTGCACATCATCCCATCGGCCGATGGTGAAAGATCCGAAAAATAGCGTGTCGAGTGAAGCATGGAGAGGAAGGAAAAGAGTTAGAGAAAAATTGCAATTTTAGTGCAACCCATCAAAAATTGTGCAAAAAGACATGTAAGCCAGATTTACTTTGACGAGACGGGCCCGACATTTGATATATTATGAATCAAAAAACATGCCCATAAGTAATGGAAAAAATACATTCTAAAATACACTATTTAAGGATTTCAATTCTTAATCGAATCTTCAGTAAATAAAGGAATGGAGCATTGCCTACAATAAATAAAAGTCAACCAACCAAATGAGCGAGATCCATCCGCCTTTTTTAAACTCGCATATTCTTCCTAATTTTTAAAAATTATTTAGATATTTCATTTCCCTCTCTTTCAAGTTCATTCCAAANCCCCTCCCCCATTGGCTTGCATTATTTTGCCCCCGGCGGCGGGTAACTTGCCTCCCCGCCATTCCGTTATCTCGCGCGGACAATCTCCGTCCGCCGTCCGTCCGATGAATATGTCTGTGTATGGGTGCAGAGGAGCAATTCCACCCATCGACCCATTCATTTTATACACAAATATATTCACCCATTACATATTCATCACATGGATACACCCGAAAATCAATCGAAAGTTCCCAAATTGTATGGGTTTCTGTTCATTTATATTATAGTCTCAGTTCGTCAATATTATATGATTTTTAACCATTTTAAAAAAATTAGTTATTTTTTATTTACAGTCTATTTGAAATACAGTTCCTTTCCAAAACACCAAAAGCATTGAATTTGTAGAATATTTGCTAGAATCCTGAGAATTCAGCAAAATTCTGTGAAATTATGGATTTTATATTGTACATGTACAAAGGTTGCAAAAATTTCTATTTTTGTATGAGCTTCTTTAAAAATTGTCCTTTCCGTAGAGAGGGATAAAGAAAAAAGAAGAGATTTACTGACAATCACAGAAAATGGAAATAGTACACCATTTTTGCCTATTCTCTCTCTAGAATTGAAACAAATATATTACATTTTTCGATGTCTTTGAATATAGGGTGCTTAACAAATAAAAAGAATAAATGTCAACAATTGAATGAGCCAAATTTTGAAAAATTAAAAAGCGTATTTAAAAAATCTTTGTTTTGGCTTGCTGGTTATTGTGGATATTTGAAAACCAAAAATTCTTCCTTGTTAATTTCTCATTTTGGCTTATTTTTTCATCTCTTTAAGCATGCTGATGTGAGTTTTCTTACCGTTTTTCGGACATTTTCCCCAAATTTTATGGATAATTTATCCAGAGGGTGGTGATTTGCTCAATTGTGCATCCATTCATTCACTTTCTTCGATGGCGAAAATCCATTGTTTTTCCAATCCATCTTATTCGTTGCATCATCATCGATGGATTCGGATGAATGATGAGAGCACTAAATGGAGAAAATAAGCCATCTTCAAAAAAATGTTCAAAATCAATGTCTTCTATTGAATTTAAAATTGATCTACTCCATAATCTACCAACAATTGTCCTGAAAAATATATAATTCAGTTTACAACAAAAAAATTTTAAATTTTTCCCTTCAAAGCACTCTAAAAGCGAAGGAATGGGGGTAACTCTCCCAGCAGTTTATTCCTTAGAAATTCATCCATCTCATCATTTTATCCCCCATTTAGTTTATTGTTTATTTTTGCAAAAGTTTTATTCCCAATTCCACCATGAAAAATTATTTTCCAATTTAAGAAATGGTTTTTATTTGGAATATTTAATAAATATAAAAATCCATTTAAGCAATTTTAGTAAATAAAAAGGATTTGAACTTTATATTACTAATAATAAAACACATTCCAAAGGATTTTGTTTCAGAAGCAATTATGGAAAAATTAATTGCTAATAATCATCTACATAGATCTCGACAATTTCCAAAAATAAAATTCAAACCAAAGTCAAGGCTTGGAATTTCTTAGAAACTCTGCAAAACCCGCCTCCCCCAAAATTGGGCGGAGGGTGTCGCCCTCTTCCCCCGCTCGCCGCTCAGAATTGGGGGATTTCTTTCGCTCGGATGGCCATTCTCCATCTCAATCCCTTTGTGATGTCTTGCCCTATCTCCCAAAAATCCCGATTTTATGATAAAATTGAAATTTATGCCCCGTAATTTTCTTCTATTCCAGAATAATAAAATATGAATTTTTATATAAACTTATAAATTCTATTCCCATTTCTACTATGTATAAGTTCCATCTTATCAATATATTTTATTATTATTATTATTATTATTATTATTTTCTGATAATCTCTCCTTCCATTATTAATAATCAGTAATCACCAAAATATCAGATCAATTTGAATGAAGTACCGGATCACTTCATACTTATATCCACCTAACTTTTAAATGGCTAGAATAAATATGTTATTTGGATAAATATAACCCAATTTCCAACTATCTTTTACTTTTTACTCGCGCCAAACATTTTCCTTATTCTATAAAATCTCGACCCTCATTTCGCCTGACAAGTTTATTTTCGCCTATAAAATCATTATTTTTTTCCAAAAATTTTAACAGTAACCAAAATATATTCGGCATTCAAGCAATTCTCATAAATGAACATTTAGGCGACCTGAGTCTCATGAACTTGAAAGTTATTCCGGCGGGTTAAGTACTAATGATCTGGATGCTTCTTCTCAGATCTTTTTTTAAGTTCATACCATATGTATTATCCATTTACTTTTTGGCTATTTGACAGGTAAATTTGGACCAAAAATCTCATCCTTCACTTCACCAGAGATGCCTCAAAATGGCTGCTTGATTTCCTTCTTACTACCTCTATTATTGCTCATTCGACACAGTATTGGTATGTCTTTTTTTTACTTATTTTTCGTATTTCATATCAAATCTTACAATTTCGAAATTTAACGCGCTTT